>PQWD01013865.1:0-198868 GCA_019425675.1 Leucinodes orbonalis | reverse complement strand
TATAGGTGATTAGGCCTTAGGTCGTCCACGCGGGCCCAGTACGGATTGGACGACTTCACACACAACCTTCGAATCTCTTCGCAGGCGTGCATGAAAGTTTCCTCACGATGTTTTCCTTCACCGTAAGAGCGTCGGATAACGTACATATATTTTTCGCAAATTCGAAAATACATTGGTACGTGCCGGATTTGAACCTCAGCCCTCCCGGTAGGAAGTCGACAGTCCACACCACTGAGCCACCGACGCTCTATGTATATATATATATATATATATATATATATACAGGCTTAATGCTTCACTTGGGGCTGGATGGCGCTATGTGAATGTTAGTGGATATTATTTATTTATAGGAAAAACTTTACCGTTTTCAAAAATGCATAGGTAAATGATTTAATAATGTACATAGATTTTATAATCAACATAAAAATTTTATTTTCAGGTACTAGACTCTTCTATTCCCGCACACCCATCATAGCAACCACAATAGTAGTACTTCAAAAACTATTATTCCAAAACAGCCAAAAAGTAAAAGAATCTCCTTCAAATTGCAGAACGTCAAAATTATAGAACTTATTGTAGAAAATTGTGAAGTATTGTTGAAAGAAAATTATGATTGAAGACTTAATAAGATTATAGTTGTACCTATAAACTTCCTTAAACCACACATAGCCACCCTAATCAACGGTACGTCCTTTCAACGTGGTCGACTCACGTTCGTGAACGAATTAAGCTTGTCGACCTTTGAAAACTCAATTCAATAACTCATAAGATTTATAACAAAGATGTCTGGAATTACAACCGGAAGTGAGATCATAATTTTGCATGCGGGCAATATCAGACATTTTCGATTTTCGAAGGGGGTCGACATTTTAGTTCTATGGTTTCTCAGACTGTATTATTCGAAAAATTTGTTCCTGTATCTGATGCATAGGACTTTTATACGGCTGGCTCTCCGACTAACACAACGTTGGAGGAGGCATTAGGATAGGGCACTGGAGAGGGACAAAATGTTCTTCTTTCTAGTGTTGTTGTTAATAACGGACAAATATTTCAAGCTTGGACTTAACGGTGTTAGTCGATGTTAAGTAGCAACAAGGTAATGTCCGTTTTAAATTAATAAACTTACACGTAATCTATATACTAATATATAAAGCTGAAGAGTTTGTTTGTTTGTTTGTTTGAACGCGCTAATCTCAGGAACTACTGGTACGATTTGAAAAATTCTTTCAGTGTTAGATAGCTTATTTATCGAGGAAGGCTATAGGCTATATATCATCAAGCTACGAGTAATAGAAGCGGAGCAGCAATGAAGAATGTTTCAAAATCGGGGGTATTTTTTCATACTTGGAGCTTCCGCTGCGTACGCTGCGTAAACAGTCGAAACGATGTTAACAGTCAAAGATCCTACATTTCCAAACCGGTGATAGAGTCATACCACAAACATATAAATATTGACTATTGACGATTCAAAAGTATCTGTAAGAGATTTATTAAAATAAAGATATTTTGAGTTTATATGTTTATGTCAATGTGTTATAAGTTTGAGTCAATGTTATTATCTTGTTTTATGATAATGTATTGTAGACCACACCAGAGTTGCCACCCGTCCTGATTTTGCCGGGACAGTCCCAATTTCGACGACATTGTCCTGCGTCCCTATTTTGTCCCGATTTTTGACATTATACGATAGGACGCTTAGAAAATTACATTTATTAAGTTTAAACTATCCGTGTTTCTTAAAACATACATCATGTAAGTAGTAAGTAGTCTGAAGTTTTAATTAGGAAATAGGTCTTTGAAATTGCCGTTTTTGCAGTGGTGGCCATAACAAATCAAAATATTTTTTTTGGCTAAGAATTCTAATTTTAAATAAATTTTATTTTAAAAACATGTTTTTTTAAAGTAGCCATTTTATTGATACATGATTCATTTTCAATTTCATCGCATTTTATCGTCATCATGGATACGTTAAAAAATCGAGTAATTGTGAAATATGAGTACCGACGTTGCAACAACGCAGTACAAGCGGCACTTAACATCAACGACGTTTACGGAGCGGAGTTGGTTTTTGGTTTGTTTAATGGTTGGTAGCCAACGCACCACCTGTTGTTGGTTGCTCCCTTCCGTTCTCGGAATTCGACCTGAAAAATGAATCGTGCGGTCGTCCGAAGACTGGTCGACAATGACGAATTGTTGAAGCTGATGCTACCCCATTTAGCGCCAATTCAATATTGGTCCATTTGCGTCAAATTGACAAGGTAAAAAATAGGGTGCCCCACGAACTCAATGACCGTCAGTGCGAAGTATGCGTCGAGACGTGCCTTGCACTGCTCAACAGACGCAAAGGAATGAATTTAACACACACACAAACACACGCACACACTTAAATTCACTTATAATTGTGAGCATATTCATTAATTATCACTGTTCCGGGGTAGGAGGCTGGTAATCTGTTATACAGTCACCAGTCTCTCACATAGTTCAAACTTTTGTAATAGATTAAGCTTAATCTTGTACAAATTAACTGTGAGAGAAAAAAATAAAGTATTTTATTATTATTATTATTATATTTGAACTGCATTGTTGTATTGTCATGAAAAAAGGATTGTTTGATAGTCGCAAGCGCTCGGCAAGTGGGTTGGATCCGGTTCGACACCTAAACAATGCCCTTAACAAAAACTTACCTCTAGAAAAGTGATGGTCACTGTTTGCTTGTCTAGCACCGGTGTGATTCATCACAGCTTTTTACCAAACGGAATGAGCATTACTGCAGATGTGTATTGTGTAGAACTGAACACAATAATGGAGAAACTGGCACATCTTCAACCAGCATTGGTCAATCGTTCCTCTCCGCTGCTCCTGTACGACAACGCGCAACCTCATACTGCATAGCAGATGGTCTCCAAGTTACAAGAACTGGGATTGGAAGCTCTCCATTATTCGCTCTACTCACCAGACATTGCCCCTACAGACTACTACTTTTTCCAGAATTTGGATAACTTCTTGGCGGGAACAAAATTCAATACCCGAGGGGCAGTACAAAATGCTTTTGAAGAATTTGTTGCCAGCTGATTTCTTTAAGAAGGGCATCAATAAACTGCCACTGCGTTGTCAAAGATATATTAATTGCATGGGTGATTATTACGATTCATACGAATAAAAATTACATGAAAAAAGATCGGTTATTTTTTTTAATATAAAACGGCAAAGTTTAAGACCTTGTATAAAATTTATTGACTTCATAAAAAAAAATATATAAAAAATATTAATTTTATAGAATTAACCCCAACAAAAACATTTTACATAAAATGTAACTACCATTTAGAGATAAGAGCATTTTATGTGACGGCCAAACACCCTTATCTCAGAATTTGTGACGCCACAGAACCCTAGATAATCGATCGAGAACGTGTCCAGACAGCTTGAAATAGCACTTTTCACCGGTCTCTCAATCTTGTGAAGCGATTTTGGTAACTTTTTGCATATCAACGTGCGTCACATAAATTTGTGCAAGTACAAGCATGGAAGTAAAAGTTTGGTGGTACGTACAGCGGTTTGGTAGAAAAATGTAAAAATCTGTGTCCAGCCAGCTTGATTTTACGTATAAAACTTCTGGCTGGCACCTCATGAATCTCAATAACGGAAGCGTTTTCGAATATGGTTCCTTTACTAAGATTTAGTGACGGAATTTGTGACGCTAATAACGTTTGATTCACGGCGTTACTAAAAACGTTATTAGTTATAATTAAAAAGTAATATGATTTTAGTTTAATTTTTTTTTTCACTTCAGGTCTCCACAAACCTAAATAATTTCTGTACGAGATTTAATATTTTTAGAATAATAATTATTAAAGTCAGTTCAAAATAATTATATTAAATAGTTAATTTTGTACGAAATTTAAACATAAGTTATAATAGTTATATTTGCATGAACCCAAATTTATCAAAAAACTTTTTAACGCGACTGTACGACAGCTATAAAGGTATTAAGCGTTCATTACCGAAGGCCATCGATACAAATCTAACCGTCGCTTTTTAGTAGTCATTGCAATTTGGTCAGATAATCGACCGTATTTTATTTTTGTTTATATCTTTTTAAATACGGAACATTTTGAGCTGAAAATTTTCACAATATTAGTTGACAATATGCATATAATCATGGTGTACACTCGCTCATCTTCGGTTGAACCGGTTTCTTGCATGTGTATGAATGTGTAAAGTCTGTTTCACGAAAGATGTCCCGCAGACGTTGCGCCACTGTCGCCAGACGGAATGATACCAGACGGATTTACGGAAAGTAGGTGAAATATTTCATTCCCAGTAGAATGAAATATTTCACCTACTTTCAGCGCCGGATCTTCAATTTTTTTTGGGTGGGGCAAAAATTTAGAAATGCCGCCCCCGCCCTCTTTTATTTATTTTTACCTTTATCATCCTATATTATTTCACTAATTTATATAATAGGTCCCCAAATTGATTGACATTTGGACAAAGCTGCAACTTTTTACGCAGCTGTGATCAGTTTCAGAGATATTACATTTCCTTACTCCTTGGTGCCAATGATAAGCCAATGGTAAGCTCTTCATGTACTCGGCCTGACATAGTAGCGCTCTCGTACAAACATCTCAACAATTCGATATAGCAGTAGTCAAGTCAGGCACCGTTGGAGGGAATGAAACACAGCCCAAGTCTCGATCGAATCGAAGGCTTTCTCATAGTCCACAAACGCCAAACATAATGGTCAGTTATACTCTCCGCTCTTCTGTATAACCTGCCACAGCGTATGTAATATGTAGTCTATGGTGCTGAAGCCTTTGAGGAACCCGGCTTGTTCGGAGGGCTGGAAATCGTCAAACATATGCGCGAGACGGATCATAATGACTCTGGAGAATAACTTGAAGATGTGGCACAATATCGTAATGGGTCGTTAATTCTTCAATAAGCTTTTAATATCTAAGATAACTCGTAACAGATGTAAAAACGGCAAGATTAGTTTATTTTAGTCATTTTTATAATGTAATGTCGTATGGTCTACCGTTGTGGGGTACGGCTGCCGACATTGATACAATATTTGTGCTACAAAAAGAGCTTTTATCTACAACCTTAGACCACGTGACTCTCTTAAAGAACAGTTCAAAGAAATAAATTTGTTTTTTTGTAATGTAATTTTTGTATATTTTTGTCGTTCATAAGTGCTTTTTGTAAGCCTAATTTAAATAAATGAATTTTGACTTTAACTTATCATACCCGGAATATTAGGCTCTCTCCAAGCGGATACGAAAACTCGTTCGCAGAGAATTCTACTATTTCAATACAAGGTTAATTAAGGACCTTATTAAGGAGAACAGGGGGCCCAAAGTTTTCCAAAAACCACTTGGGGCATTCTGGTGAAGCTTAATATAGCAGATGGCCAACTACTCACATTACGCCAACAGATCCTGGAAGAGGTTGAGAAATTCTATGGATTTGTCGAGCGCTCATCAGTACAGACCGAAGACAGCGAAGATCTACGTGCCCTACTAAGGCACCATTGTACGTAGGATATGCCGGATGTTGACGTTAGCGAAATTAGTGCAGCACTGAAGCAACTGAGAAATGAAAGGGCCCCGTGGGATGACGGTATTACGACAGAACTCCTAAACACCGGTGGACAACCCATCCTTAGGACATTAGGTGAGCTCTTTTAATGCCGTCATCTACCTGGGAACTACACTGGAAGCGTGGTCCACAAGCGTTCATTAAGAAGGGTGATAAAGCTCTCTTGAAGAATTATAGACCGGTAGCGTTTCTGATAAGCGTCGGTGGCGTCCTTCTCCAGATTGTCCAAGAATAAGTTTACTTGGGCTAAAACTTGACCGGCACAATTTCGGAAGGGAAGCTAGTAGGAGGATTCATTTGGGCTGGGCGGCATCAGGCAAGTTACATCAGATCTTCACGTCGACGATTCCGCAACGCTTAAGGACAAAAGTCTTTGAGAAATACGTCCTACCCATACCAACATACGCAGATGAGACATGGACACTGACTGCGGATTGGTTCAGAAATTCAAAGTTACTCAACGAGCGATGGAGCGTGCTATGTTGGGAGACTCTTATACATAAAATCAGAAATGATGTTATCCGCAAAAGAACTAAAATTACCGGCATAGTTCGCCAGATTAGCGAACTGAAGTGGCAGTGGGTAATGATGTCGCAGAACCGATGGCCGTTGGAGCAGACGAGTTCTGGAGCGGAGACCGCGTCTTGGCAAGCGTAACGTAGGACGCCCTCCGGCCCGATGGACCGACAACTTGCGAAAAGTCGCTGGTGGAGTCTGGATGAGAAAAACGGAGGACCGGAATATCTGGCGCAAAATGAGACCAATGTCCAACAGTGGACTGCGATAGGTTGAATAGAGAGGGAAAAGGTTTAATCACCTTTCTTGAAGAAGAACACCACCACGCCATTGCTCCTCACCTTTGGTGTCGCACCATCACCGATTCCGGAATTAAAAAGCTTCTGAAGGGTCTTAAGCACTGGCGTGCCCCCTACTTTCAAAAGCTCTGCGGTATATCCGTCGTAGCGGGGGTCTAATAACGCTTAAGCTGTTTCATAACCATCCTAACCTCGGCAAAAAAGCAATGTCATTAAAAAGTTACAATTTATCAATTATTGGTATTGATATTAATCAATTAAGTTCTATAATGAAATAAGACTACTCGCCTCAGCTTTTTCGAAGTCACACTGGATGAAAAAGGCGTTTTATTTCCAATTTATTTTGTATATTTTCTTAAAAACGTGGTCGCTTGATGCAAGTAAAAGGAGCTTAATTGTTTTTTTTTTTTTTTTTCAATTGTAGCTGTCCATCATGAAAATGATATAGCTTTAAAGCAGCTAAGTTGGCATCAATTAGGCGCCTATTTAGAACTATGCAAAAAAATGTAATGGTTCAGTAACATGCCTTACTCCGCGCTCCGGTTATCAGTCGTATTTCTATGGCCATGCACTTGTACTATCATTTATTCCGCGGGCAAGTAAGGTAAATGATGAGTGGTCCATTAGTCGGTTTGCCGCCCCTGACCGTGCCGCCCGGGGCACGTGCCCCCGTCTGCCCCCCCCTAGATCCGGCCCTGACTTAAATTTAAGGATAACTATCAAAAAATATCTTTGACATTTAAATCAAATAACTATTTTAAACAACAAAGAAATAAATAAATTTTAGATACTTTGTCATTTTGTATTTCCTTTTAACCGGCGCAGTTGCATATTTTCAACAGAAGCTTTAAATTTTCTTTGTGTCTGGAATCATGCGGTTCATAGGTTAGAGATTAAAATGTTACCTACTTTTCATACATGAACCATTGTGTTCTTTTACGGTTATGTATGATGAATATTGTTTTTAGATGTTTTAGGTTACTCTGTCAATAGCTGTACTCCATCCATTCATATCAAACAGATAAATTAAAACATATACCAATGAAATGAAAGATTTGTTCAGTCTAAATCACAAGCCATTAATTGATCACTAATAGTTTTGAAAGTAGCTCATTAAGAAGCACAAAATGTCTTCTATAAGACGTTTTTATTGCTCAAATGCCATTCTCGTTAAACTCGTTAAATAACTCGCTAAAAAGACTGAGATCTCGCGAGAACGAGATTGCATTGTGTGCGTAACCCTAGCAGGAAAGTATGTCCTAGAGTGATATGAGTGGTACCTATGTTTTGTGCTCAATTTACTATATATGTGCGCCAAATATTATATATGTGCATCCAGCCGTTTTGGAAAAAAAGACCCTTTTGTCGTAGCACCCAGTTTTCAAGGAGCCTCTCTCTCTGTAGCGGATAGTATTGGAATCCTCGGCATTGAGATTTCTAGTAAGGTCCAATTCAAGCGTCATTTGTTTCTTCTTTTCTTCGCATCGAGCCAGCGACTTGTGTTGTATAAAGCTTAGGTGCGTCCTCATGTGGAGTACTGTTCTCATCTCTGGGCAGGCGCCCCTAAATACCAACTTGACCCATTTGACGCTTTGCAAAGACGTGCTGTCCGAATTGTCGGTGATTCTGATCTCACAAACAGTTTAGTCTTTGGAATTCCGGAGAGACTAGCTCTCTTTGTGTGTTTTATAGGCTTTTCCATGGTGAGTGCTCCAAGGAACTGTTTGATATCATGCCGGTGTCACCGTTTACCATCGTACGATTCGACGCCGAGCTAGGGTGCATCCATACCACCTGGAAACTTTCGCTTCCAAAACCTTTCGTTTCCAGCGATCTTACTGCCGCTTTCTTACTTCTTTTTTTGTTGCTTGTATATATTTTCCGGCCCTTTTGCAATCAAATTACGAAATTACTTTGGATTACGTCCTAATTATTGTTAAATATTGTCTCTTACAATAAATTAGACAGTTCAAAAGTAAAAATCCAATCAAATCGGCAAAAAATATTTATATGGCAACTCTAAAAGCACCTAATATGGCGGCGAAGCTCTTGCAAAAATGGATGGATGGCATTAAATCACCTTGATTTTTTTATTCTGCTTACAAGAACGCTTTCGCCTTAAATAAAATATCTTGAACCGAATTTTCACAACTTAGACATATTAGAATTGGCAAACGATAATATGGCCGATCTGTCAAATTTAGTTCCACAAATCAGACTCTAGAGTCTGTTTCACGAAAGAAATCCCGCGGCGATTTTTAAAGTCTCTGAATAATCACCATAATGTCGCTATTATAGGCGACATTCAAACACCGACACTTATCTTAACATGGTTGCATTATATGGCATGTTACCCACCCACACTTTTCCTACCAGACATGAAAATTGTCTAGGTCATGTTATATTAAAATCGAAAATGAACTCGGTTACTCTGGTTTTGGATTCGTACATCACTGATCACGCCCCTGTTATCCTTTGCTGTAGCTCAAAGCCACAATTAAATGAAGCAAAGCACACTAGGTATTCCCCGCGTTGATATAGTCGCCTGCACAAATGAACTCCAGGCTACTGATTCCATTTATGTCTGCTCTGAAGCTGATCAAGCTACTAACGCTCTCGTAAATATCATTTATTATACAATGTTGTAAATACTCATAACCGTCACGGAATTTTGCCAAGCAGAAAAAGGATTATAAAACCATGGATCACACCCAGTGTTCTAAGATGCTTGCGAAATCGTGATAAATTGTACCTCCAATCAAAAAACGACCCTGATAACACTGTAAAATGTGTTAAATATAAAAGATACAAGAATTATAAATAATCTTTAAAAAAAACTTAAACGCGAATATGAGAGAACAGAGTTTAAAAAGTGTAAAAATAATCCTAAAGCGATATGTAATTTAATCAAAAATACAGGTAATATAAGAAAACCTCCTTCATCTAGTGTTGAACTGTTGACTTTGTCCACCTCAAACTCGTCTAACATTGGAAAAGAACTGGCTCTTAAATTAACTAACTTGCAATCTCCTCCCTTTGATGTACATTGATCAAGTCCTTAATTGATACTGACGACACTGAAATTACTAATATTATTTGGAACTTAAAAGGATCTTCTGCGACCGGTTGGGATGGCATACCTACCTCCCTTTTAAAGGCTGCATCAGCGTCCTTGGTCCCACCGCTAAAACATGTGTTTAATCTTTGTCTTTTATCTGGTGTATTTCTCTCGTCCTTTAAAAAAGCTCTCGTACATCCTATCTTTAAGGGTGGTGACAGAGACTGTATAGATAATTACAGGCCTATTTCAGTATTAATTTCCTTGTAAAAAATCATTATAAAAAGACTGATATCATATCTCAATGGGAACGATATAATTGCAAATAATCAATATGGTTTCAGGAAGGGGAAATCTTACTGTAATAATTTCCAAGAATTCATCTCTAAATTAAAAACAGTTGGCATATTTCTCGACCTCTCCAAGGCATTTGACACTGTCTCTGTCCCTATCCTTCTTCAGAAACTGCATAAGGTGAATGTGCGGGGCATTGTTTACGATTTATTCAAGAGTGACCTCAGAGATCGATATCAGATCAGTGACAGCGAGTTGTAATGAACGGTGTCATAAGTCGGGATGAAAATCTCACCTTTGGGGTTCCTCAAGGGAGTGTCTTCGGTCCCACTCTTTTTACTGTATATTAACGACCTCTGTAAGCTTAGATTGCCAAATTGTGAGATAAGTACATATGCCGATGACTGCTCTAGTTATCCACGGGAATACCTCACTTGATGTCTGTGCTAACGCCGAATGGGTATTGAATAGGGTTTTGCTTTGGTTGCATACTAAAGTATTAACACTAAATCTAATGGAAATCAACTTTGTTACATTCGCACCAAATGCATCCACCTTACCTCCTCCTAATTACACAATTGCAGCCCACAGGGTACTCCCCTGTGAATTCCCAAACTGTGATTATATTAAAATCACTCGTACAGCGGATATTAAAAACCTAGATGTCTTTATCTTGGAAACTTAATGTAACAATAAATTAATGTTAATTAAATTTATGTTACAATGAAATTTATGTTACAATTAAAATTAATGTTACAATAAATCGTATTCGGAAATTGATTTATGTTTTTATAAATCTTAGATTTATCCTGGACCTAGAAACACTCAAGCTGTATACTATGCTTTAGGGAAATCTGTCTTATCCTATTGCATTACAGTCTGGGGCAATTCCGGAAAGACCCAGTTACTGAGACAGGAGGGAGCACAAAGGGCCATTCTTAAGGTCATGTGTTGCAAGTCTATCCTTTACTAGGGTAAAGGATAGGCTCACAGTTATATGAGTATACTGAAATGCTAACTATCCGGCAAATCTTCATAATGGTAAACTTAAGTTTTAATAAAGAATAATGTTATTTTAGTTTGAAATTAATAAGAGTTATTGTCAAAATCCCGTCACTACATACCTTAGTGGTTTTAGTACGAGATTTGATTTTAAAAAAATAACAGACAGAGCAGCATTGAAAGAGACCAACAACTAATAGACAGTTATTATTCTCCATCAATACCCGGTAATTTCACTAGCTACAGTGCCTTCATTCCGAAACACAAAAGTACATAGCACCCTTATTGAACGGGACGATATCTGGCACTGCGGTGGTACCTACTTAGACCTAGTAAATCTGATTTTATCCTTAGGACAAACCCCGAGCATAGCTCTCTCTATTGGCCGTTGAATGACATAAAACTAGTGAACCAATTTCGTAGTCCGTGTCCATGTCTCACCTGCGTATGTTGGTACGTGTACGACGCATTGCTCAAAGACTTGTTATTAAGCATTATGGAATCTTTGACGTGAAGACCTGACGTCACTTGTCAAATGCCGCCCAGTCCAAATGATTCCTCCTAGCTTCCCTCACGCAGTTGTTATGGCCAAGTTGGATAGTTTGGTCGAAGTAAACAAATTATTGCACAACCTCGAGGACGCCATCGAAGCTTATATAATAGTAATCCCCGTGAGAGTTGAACTCACGACCTTAATATCGAGAGCCAAATATTTAGTACCTACGCTAGAGCACATTATCAGTATTTTCAGATACCATAACTATCGATTAAATACAATAATTCATTCCCATCACTAGCAAATTCATCAATCAAGTTGTGACAACGTACCAGGTAATGAAACGACTCGTAACACGTAACGTAATGTCTCTTTCTCACCCACTATTAAATACCTTAAGGAAAAAAGGAATAAAGATATGCTGATATATTATATGAGTGTAGTTTTTTTAGTCGTCCTTCCATGTCTTAGTTATGGTTCCTAGTTGTAAAGAATGTGTCGATTTGATATATATCTACCTATATAGTCATAGACATATTATGAGGTAGACAGACTGTATATTGAAAGGCGGTGTCTAATTTTTGTTAGTGTGCAGTTACAGATTTGTATTAGTGTGCGTCACTAGGGATGTGACCTTCGTATCGAACATATTGCTAGAATTAAGCCGGGCGTCGTCGTCGCACCTGCAGAATTAGATGATTATAAATTGTGTAAAAAATAACATGGAGTCAGATACAGCAACGCTGTTAATTTTATCTACAACAAAAATTAAAAATAAAGCGTTACCATAATAAATTTTATACGCAAATATCTTAATCTAAGTATATAGTCTTCAATCCGATGGCGTAGACAGAGAAAGTAGGTCTATGTTTCCGTCCTTGTCGGTGACACGCTTGCCCGCGGTCTTTTTATGACACGTCTATGTACAATGGTCTCAACTGACAGTTGACTTTGGTTGACATAGTACTTTCTTGACAGTTCGACCACTTTCTTGGCAGTCTAGACTCTTGACACTGTTTACATTTTTTTACATAGTATCTCCAATCTCCATAAACTATAGTTTGTGTTTTACATTGCCCACTTCATCATATTTATGATTCATAAAACATCATATTTAATAAGAGCAACGTAAATATTTACTGTAATTACTTTCCAGTAGTCATGCAATAGCGTAATAGTCATGTTATATATTTACAAGTTAAGGTAGTTAATTAAGGTTATCATGTGGCCAATTTTTATATTGATAATTTTGTCTGTGATTGCATTCTTTATAACTGATGAGTTAATTCCGAAACTTAAAGATTTATTTATTAATGCTGGTCTTTATGGAGTTGATTTGTGTAAAACGAATAAAAACAAAGTGTAAGTAAATTTTGGTAGCATTTAACATTTCTGTATTAATATTGTAAAAAGTTAATATTCATTACAATTTCCTTTCAGACCTGAAGCACTTGGTGTTGTATCAGGTTGTATATTTCTAATAACAAATTTTTTATTTATACCAATTGTTTTTGGGAATGGATTATTGGACAGGGAAACATTTCCACATCATGAGGTTATTAAATTCTACTTTTTTAAAATATAATTATACCTTCGATGTGAATGTTTTTATTTTTCATTCCATTAAATGTTACAACATAAAATGTATTGACTACTATCAATACATTTTATGTTGTAACATTTAAGTGTAGGTATAATATAAAAGTTTATTGTTTTAGTTTTCAATTAGAATGCTATAGTTATTTTAATAAAATCTTTTGGTACAGTTTGCAGAATTACTAGCAGCACTTTTGTCAATATGTTGTATGTTGCTACTTGGATTTGCTGATGATGTACTAGATCTGCGATGGAGATATAAACTGCTCCTTCCTACAGTGGCTTCACTACCATTGCTTGTGGTTTACTATGTCAACTTCAACTCTACTACATTTGTAATTCCAATACCATTAAGGCATTTGTTGGGTGTATCTGTTAACATTGGTATGACTGAAATTGATAATGTTAATGTAATAGTATTATTTTAAAAAAAATTAGTAAATATAATTTCTTTGTTCCAGGATTTTTGTATTACATATATATGGGCATGTTAGCAGTTTTCTGCACTAACGCAATAAATATTTTAGCTGGAATAAATGGCCTTGAAGTTGGCCAATCTGTTATTATTGCATTATCTATAATTATTTTTGATATAGTTGAACTAAGAGGTGATCAATACAAAGCACATATGTTTGCACTACACATTATGATACCGTACTTGGCTACAACATTAGCATTATTAAAACACAATTGGTAAGTATCTCAGGACAATAATGCTAGAGTTTCTATGTAACTATAAAAGTTTAGACATGATGATATTTTATATATATTTATATTTTCAGGTATCCATCTAAAGTATTTGTTGGTGACACTTTCTGTTATGTATCTGGTATGACCTTTGCTGTTGTAGGAATTTTAAGCCACTTTAGTAAAACTGTTTTATTGTTCTTTTTACCACAAATTTTAAATTTTCTTTATTCTATACCTCAATTATTTCACATTGTCCCATGTCCTAGACATCGGCTTCCAAAGTATAGTGCAGAAACTAACTTGCTTCAAGCTAGTAGAACAGTGATAGTCAAAAAAGAAATGGGCTTAATAACTAAAACTGTTGTAAAAATTTTATCTATTTTACATTTAGTAGATATAATTGAGGATAGCAATAATAGTATAATAATGAACAATTTGACTTTAATTAATTTATTTTTGATTAAATTTGGTCCTATGTCTGAAGTTAAATTAACAACTTTGTTAATGTTATTCCAATGCATTTGTAGTTGCATAGCTTTTGTTATAAGATATCCATTGGCTTTGTATTTTTATGATACTTGATTGTTTATGATGTATGAAATAACTTGAATAAATAATGTGTGTTACAATGTACCTTTTTTTATGCACTTAGTTCAACATTAAAAGTATTTTACTTAAAATGAAGTGAACAATATTTTATTACAATAACAACAATATTTTATTACAAAAACAACAAAATTAATACTATAGTCGGAGAGTCGGCCGTATAAAAGTCATATGGATCAGATACATGAAAAATTTTTTGTATATAATCTGAGAAACCTTAGAACCAATGGCCGACATCCCTGAAAATGCCTGATTTTGCCCGCATGCAATATGACATGGGTCAGTTTTACTTTTTAAAATGCTATACTAAGTGGCAAAAAATAAGGACAGAGTCTCACTGGCAAAAAAAGTGTGTCGATGTTCGGCCAGTTTTTGTACATAAAACCACAAAATATTAAAACAATTGGCGCGCATCTGTCTTTAGAACCATAGAATATGTTTGGAAAAAATATCAAATGAATTAAAATATTTTGTATGTACCTCCATAAAATGCAGGGAAAATAATAACTTTTTATTTTCACTTAATACGACTATTATTTTTTTTGCGAGATTTTTTGGCACAAACTTGAAACCGAAAATCGTAGGCGTTTCGGATATTCGAAGTTTTCAAATGTTCAAGCCATAATCCTCACCACGTTACCTTTAATATCTCGGTCGGTGACCTCTTGAGTACTATTTCTCAAATTTGGCATATCATTGGTACTATTTCATATGACTATTTTTTGGAACCGAAACCAATTCGATAGACCTCACCGTTTGCGTGCACCAGAGGCGAGGAATCTAAAATGGTTCTATTTTTTGACTTGTGGTCAACTTATGGTACTATTTAGTACTATTTTTTGGCGTTGTCCAAATTAGTTTTAATTGCTATTTTAAATATGTGGATTACAGCTTGAAGCACACGATAACTTGTGACATATTGGTAAGAATCAGTATCTGCATCCAGTAATAAATAACAATGCCTGTCTCACACTAGCATGGAGCACATACATACCTCTGAGGAATTAAACTTCCTCCTAGATACATACCTTTTGCAGATGCATAATTTTTATGGTGAGCAAAAGCTAAAATTTTATTTATGATCTTATATAAACAATAAACCCACTAGATGAAGAATCTCACTGACAAATAGCTGCGGCAAAATTTCGCCTATCGCGTCGGTTGGGCAGTTTTTCATTTAGAATCACGACGCTCGTTCGCAGCTCATCAAGTCATCACGCATGACTTAATTACACAGCAGTGTGCTCGTGCTTTTGTACACTTTAGTGTGATTTTAAGTTATAAATCTATACTAATATTATAAATGTGAAAGTATCTCTGTCTGTCTGTCTGTTTGTTACGCTTTCACGCCTAAACGGATTTTATTGAAACTTGGTATGTTGATAGAAGGTAACCTAGAATAGGTTTTAGACTACTTTTTGTCCCGTTTTCACCCCCCGCTTCCCTAAAATGGGGGTTGGAAGTTTGTATGGAACATTCCGCAATTTTTGTAGTACGACGCTGAAATTGGGTATGCGGACTATTTGTCAGACGCGAAAAAATAGGTTTTAGGCTACTTTTTGTTCCGTTTTCACCCCCCACTTCCCTAAAATGGGGGTTGGAAGTTTGTATGGAACATTTCGCAATTTTTGTAGTACTACGCTGAAATTTGGTATGCGGACCATTTGTCAGAAATGAAAAAATGTTATAATTTTTTTTTTTTCAAAAATTCACCCCCAAACCCCTAACCCCAAAATTGAATTTTTCAAGACCTACACATTGATACGTGTGGGTATGATGCATAAAAAATTTCGAGTTTCAGTTCAATGTATGGGGAACCTTAAAATATATTAATTTTTCTTCAAGTTTCATGTCAAAATCTTATAGTGGTTCACAGAACACATAATTTTACTTACAAAGTTTGAATAGTATAGTACTAATAGTTTCGGAGATAAAAGTGTGACATACGGACGGACGGGTAGACATTACAAATATACGATGGTTCTGTTTTTGCTATTTGAATACGGAATCCTAAGAATAAATAAAAAAACAAATACCGACGTTCTTACGTGCAGTAAGATAATTTCATATTACTAGGATCATTATAAAAAGACGATTTTATTTGAGAAATTACAATTTATGAAAATTTAATTTAAGATTCAACCAAAAACACTGTAGGAAACTTAAAATTTACATAATTAGTAGACGTATAGCACGGATGAATTGGATTACATTTGACTATATGAATCCTGGAAACGCATTGCTTGCGCGGTGTAAACTACTAGCAACACCATCTATTGACACAATTTGGTGAGTAGTTTGCAACTTATTTTACTTATATGGCAGATATTAATATATTTTCTAATATAATTTTCATTTTTAGAATTTGTAAGCATGAAATAAGCAACAAGTAACGTTAATAAAATATTGTTTATTTACTTAGGCACTTACTACAGCTTTAATATGAGAAAATAGTGGTTCACCGTTTATGACGTATAAAAAAAAACTACACACCAAAAATCGTTCAAACTAAATTTCTTTGTTAGATTTTATGGTAATGTACATCATATATTTTTTGGATTTTATCAACCCCATAGTTTAGAAATTAGAAGGGGGGGGGGGGGGACCTCAATTTTTTCATCTTGGAGGTGTCTCTCGTGCACTCTATTCAAATCATAAAAAATGGTATTAGAAACCTCGATATTATTTTTCAAGCTGTACAAATTGATACCCCACACGTGGGGGTAAGATGAAAAAAAATTTTTTTTTGTTTCAGTTCAATGTATGGGGAATCCCAATATATATTTTTTTTCCTGAGTTTCTTATCAAAACTTTATAGCGGTAACTTTATAGTTTGAATAGTGTGGTGCTCATACTTTCGGAGAAAAAAGGGTGTGACATACGGACGGACAGACATGACGAATCTATAAGGGTTCCGTTTTTTGTTGCAGTGTTAAAATTATTCTGTTCTGTTACCAGGAAAGTGGAGCCATGTTATCCCGACTTTAACGCGGGCAAAGCCGCGGGCAAAAGCTAGTTTAATAATAAATATATAGTGTGGCTTGGGCCATTTTTGGTCGACGTCTCTTTGTGATTGGGCATCTAGTTAGTTTATTTGTTTATCTAAGTGTTTTGAAGAGAATTATAAATTAGGGGAAGGGATAATAATTATAAGTATATAAATGAAGTCTATGTAACAGCAAATAATAGAGAAAAATATTAATAAGAAAAAAATATCATGTATGTGATGCTTTTATTCTTAAATATTGTTTATATAATTTTTTGCTCAAAAATTAATATAGAGAGTAAGGGCAAAAAAATGGCCTCATTAACCCTTTGACCACCAATGATGACTTAAGGCAGACACAATAGATTTTCTATTGTGTTTGTTATTCTGGCATTCAATGGTTTAAATATTTTCAATGAAAAGTACTTTGAGGAACATGATTTTCAGAAAAGTGTAAATAAAGATGTTTGATGTAATGTTACTATTTGCAGGTAGCACTACTCCTAATAATGCCATGTTATTAATATAGTAAATGTTTGCCATAACACCCATTATATTATGTTGTCAACACTAGCAAGTTCCATGATTATTTTAAAACTATGAGGAGGTTTCTTGATGATTACATCCAAATCTTTAGTAATACAATTTTTATAATACACATCTAATTTAACCAAATATCATACAATATATTATCTTCAGTATCATTTTCATTTATTACTCTTAATGTTTTGAGTGTTTGTAAATAAAATGTTAATTCTGAAGTGACCACACCATGCTGCGGACTACCATTTGCTACAATATTCATTTTTATTAATTGTTCTCTTAACTTATCTTTAAAATTATCATGTACTCTTTTGTAAATAGTTCGTATTTGCTCTATTGGTAAAATATCAATCAGTGCTTCATGTAATTTAACCAAATGCTTTGATATATTTCGGAATGTTTGTGATGGTACTGGAGGTTTGGCGTCCCATCCAGATAGTTGAGAGGTCAACATGTTACTTACAATGAGGCAAATCTTATTTTCTATTTCATTCTTATGACTAACTATATCACTTTCCATATTACTAAATCCTGTTAATGTTATTTCTTTCGAGTGAAGCTTTTCAAGAAGTCCTTTGATTATGGGTAAAAGCCATAATATAACTTGAAGTGATCTGGACACTAAAGCTAGATTAGATGTTGATATTGTTTTCAATCCAGCACTCTGTATAGCACCTGCACCAAGCACTAATTGGCAACAGCGCGAGTTAAATAATCTGATGAGTTCCAACATACAGTGAACAATGTATTGGACAATTACAGGGGATTGCCTAGTTGCATCACAATATTCTAATAATATTTTAATCAACAGTTGCACTGTGCCCACCACTGCATAATTCTCATTATTTATTATTAAATATTTTCCATCAGGTTTTCATTCTCAGTTTGGACAATAGGATATATTTCTGAGTGTTCACAAATTTTATCTATTGCACTTTGTAATTCATAAGGGATATCTGCTGTTTTCCACCGTTCAGCATTGAGAGCTGAAGTGAGTTGTGATCTTCTGTCTGTGTGAAGAAACTGAATATACTTCATGGCAAAGCTCCTTAATGCTAACTTCATTGCATTATTATAATGTCCAGTAATCTTTTCACACTCACTTGAAAAATTATCAATGAGCTGTGCCAATTTGGTTAGTTTAGATAAGTCAGAAAATACATAATCTTTATCAGTTTTAGTGACAATCAAATTTGCACAACGGTCATTACAGTAATCAGATAGAGAAACTATTAGCTTTTTGAGCTTTTCCTCAATAGACAACAATTCTTCAGGAGTCCAAGCTTCCTCACTTTCAGTTCCTGTTACATCATCCATCTGACTGATCTCTAATATTAAATTATTCAATGATAAGATTCTTCGGAACAGTGTTATTAAATTTGGGGTAACTTTTTCAAGAAACACTATACCTTCATTGCACATCAAACTCATGTTATCAGCATTTGAGCCTCTAAGGACTATTTCTGTATTTCCATCCCTTTCAGATATTATTTCGATTACACATTGTTTTATAGTTGCTTGAATTGATGTCATTGATTCAAGTTTGAATGTGTCAATAAAATCAAATTCTTTCAAGCGTAATATTCCAGAGACAATAGAGACAATTTTATCCCTTTCTAGCATATCTATGGCATCCTTTGGATGTCTGTTTAAATCAGCAACTATAAACCTTTGAAATTCATTACTTAACATTTTGTGGATCAATCTTTTCATTTCAGTCAACTGTGGAGATAAATGGCGGAATGCTTGAACACCAGACAATGTAGTTGATAGTACTTTTTGTGTTGAACTTATCAAATCTAATGCAGCAACATAATCAGAAGTACTCAATAGTAGTTGAATCATTGGCTGGGTTTGCTGAACTGTACTCATTAATTTTAATTGTTCTTGCACATTGGACAAATTCCTGTTGATTCTAGTCAAGCTTATCAATTTAATAGGGCATTGTGTTAGATTTCCTTTAACTTCCTTTATGTTTTGTCTAGTCTTTTGAACAGTTTTCGCTGCCCGTGCCATTTGCTCCATAATTGTATCATGAGAAAGCATAGCATGAAAGAATGCATCCGACTTTTGTGCTACTTGCTTTGAAATTTTCATTTCAATTACATCAAGGTATGTACTTAATGTTTCTTGCAGGGCTCTTATAGAAGCATTAGAATCTGCTGAGTCTTGAAGACTAGGAAAAACTTTGTAAAAAACATTGGGGTCATTTAATGGTAAAGACTGTTCAAAGAATACCCCGGGTACTTCACAGACAGTCTCCGCAGTTGATAGGTTTATCTTAGCTTTAGCTGGCACATTTTCTTTAAGTCTAGAGTGACGACGCAATTTTCTAGTAATTTTTTTGCAATAATTTTCAAAATGTGATAAAGTTATTTCAGGCAGATATGGACTAGGATATATATCAATTTTATCTACAAAATTATCACCCCACGTTTTAGTAAAAAAATTACTCTGTTTACCTCTGTTGGGATCATTTAATACTGCTGGAAGATTCTGAGATGATGAATAGAATGTCCAGTTATCAGTTGCATCTTTAGAATATAAGTGGTATTCTCTCACATGGTACTTGAATCCCGCTTTTCTTAAATCTCCAAACTGGAGTGCTGAACAAATACCATTTTGTCCATATTGACATAAAATAATGGATCCTTCCTTAATACTGTGTTTCTCTTGAATGTGCCTAAAAAATTGCATATTATATATTGTTTGTAATACATGAAAATTAGAATAAAAGGGAAGTATTGCTGGACTAATTGCGTTTAATGTACCTTTCGAATTCCGTGGCAGTAGCGAACAGTGAACTGGGACAGTGAATACAGTTCTGCCATGAAGGCGTTTTCTTACAAGAGGTGATTTCGTCTTCCATAACATCATCGTCTTAACACTAAGCAAAACATTAACTCATTACATGTAATGTTCGAAAAATGTAAATGAATTCTAGACTTTTGGACAACCACGACATCATACAGGTGAATGACATATATGACAATGACATGACAAGACCAGTGTTGCCACCATAGTTTTAGGAATGAGGCTTTTTGAGAAGTTGGAAAGGGCTAAATCATAGATTTAGTATTAGCGCTATATCTATGGGCTAAATAGAGCTTCAATCAACCAACAAAAGATTATCTGTAAAAAAATGCTTAAATAATCATGTCATGAGGCCGCATAATAAAATGGCTACATGAGCCATCGTCTCAATCCCCCTGTAAGTTCGACCAATCCCATTTCGCGATAGGTACCCTACCAAGACATACAAAATTGTAGATTTTTACCCCTAACTTACATTGGTCTACCTATTCCACCCTGCACACCCTAAGCCGACGTACGGGTCCACCTATGGGATCATTGCATATTTTTTTAAAGTTGAGAGCCATCTGCCCAATGATGTAAAAAGTATGGATTCGTGATATGCTCACAAAACAATCGAAAAGTGTTCCGAATGAAGCGATAACACACACATATTTCGAATTTCGAACACATTTACCTTAACAAAAGAGTACAAACTGTACTCTCTTCAGCGGTTCATTTTTTAGGCACGGATGGCGTATCTACCTTTGTATATATCATTGCATCTGCCCCCGTCCATTGCGCCAATGATATTCTGTATATATAAAGGCAGATAATAAGCACTTCTGCCCCGACAATTATTTGCACAATGAATTTTCTTCTAAAACATTGGTTCCCAAACTTATTTTGTCTTTTTGTCACTTTGAGAATAAATATTTTTTTAGCGCCCCCATTTTTTCACCTATTTAAAAACCACTATAACTTCAAATTGAATTAATCATTTTCTTTCTGGGTCTCTTACCGCCCCCCTTGAGACCTGCAGCGCCCACAAGGGGGCATTATCGCCCACTTTGGGAAAGACTGTTCTAAAAGGAGATTAAAATTTGATGCTGTACCTTCATTCAATTTGTCCGAAGCTGATTCAATCCGGATTATACCATCAGCGATAAAATACCAAACCATATTATTTTTAAAAGCGCACCTTATTTTATATGTCGTTTCATTGACAACTGTTGTTTATTTGCAATATTGTATTTTAAAATACACTGAAACCAAGAAATATTAGGTCAATTTACAAAAGTGAGCAATGACGTCACATATCAATAATCTTATACAAATATATGGAAACGTTCCTTTTACGTCATAAACGGTGAACCACTTTCTTTCTCATATTAATGACTGTGTTTTCACGTCTAATATTCCTTAATGCCTAAAGACAAAAGTTTTTGACCAGTGCGTATTACCGTGTATAATAAGATCCATCAAATAGTGGAGATATTATACAGTTATCTTTGAGATGTGTAATGTGATGATGCTAGGTCACTTATACCCGGTAATTTTACTAGCTACAGTGCCCTCATCCCGAAACACAAAAGTGCATAGCACTCTTATTTAACGGGACAATATCTAGCACTGCGGTGGTACCTACCTAGATGACTCAGTATCGAGTCTCCACCTAGTAAATCTGATTTTATCCTTAAGAGAAACCCCGAGCATAGCCCCCTCCATTGACCGTTGAGTGACATATAACTAGTGAACCAGTTTCGTAGTCCGTGTCAATGTCTCAACTGTGTAGGTTGGTGTAGGACGCATTGCTCAGACTTTTGTTTTTAAGCATTACGGAATCGTCGACGTGAAGACCGTAACTTGTCAAATGCCGCCCAGCCCAACTGATTCCTCCTAGCTTCCCTCACGAAGTTGTTATGGCCAACTTGAATAGTTTGGTCTAAGGAAACATATTCTTGCCCAACCTC
The DNA here is from genome assembly GCA_019425675.1 of Leucinodes orbonalis. Lineage (NCBI taxonomy): Eukaryota > Metazoa > Arthropoda > Insecta > Lepidoptera > Crambidae > Leucinodes > Leucinodes orbonalis. The sequence goes on along the minus strand of PQWD01013865.1, from coordinate 176,418 downwards.
GAGAAGGACGCCATCGAAGCTAACATAATAGTAATCCCCGTGAGAATTGAACCCCACGACCTCCATATCGAAAGCCAAATATTTAGTACTTACGCTAGAGCACATTATCAGTATTTTCAAATACAATAACTATCGATAAAATATAATAATTCATTCCCATCACTAGCAAATTCATCAATCAAATCAAGTTGTGACAACATACCAGGCAATGAAACGACTCGTAACATATGTCTCTTTCTCACCCACTATTAAATACCTTAAGGAAAAAAGGAATGAAGATATGCAGTGCAGTTGTTGTTTTAGTCGTCCTTCCATGTCTTTATGGTTCCTAGCGGACAACTGATGGAAATCCTCCTTAGCAGAGCTTGCATATATGAGAGAATAAGAATGCTGATAACCAGATCTAATATTTATTATTTTATAAATATAATTTGTAAAAACAGTTTTGTTTTCACCTAATGACACCTCGACATAAGTTTCTTTTTCTGTATTTGTCTATGGTGAGATTACATCCACTTCGAAAGCAACCCCTTTGCTTCAACAACAACAAAGAAATCAGAAATGTCTTACTGAAAAAAATTGGGACTATAGCGCCATCTGGTTATAATTTTGTGAGCGTTAGTTACCAGAGCAACGAATTCACAATAATAATACAAAAAAATATATATATTTTTAGTTAAATGTAAGCAGCATTAAAGGGCTGCATGAAAATATTCTCTTTTTCTGTTAGGTACGAGTATTGGCTTTGTCTCTGCATACTACATTTTGTCATAATGGATGACGCATATAAAATATTAAATCTGTATAAAACGAAACAATATGATGAATGTATTAAATTATGCTATTTGATTACTAAAAAGAACCCTGACAAAATGATAGAGTTTATTCAAATGCGTGCAATGTCAATTCAAGCAAAAATTGCTGGTAATGGATATGAAGAGGTCGAATATTTACCGCAACAGGATGATTATTCAGCGACAGGAGTTGCGAAAACCCCTAGAGCGGGAACATCGTTTGGCAGGGAAACTAAGACAGCTTTACAGTTGAAAGTGAGTACGTATGTACCAATTAACACATTTTACTAAAGGCTGCAGTAGGTGCATATTTAGGACTGGTGAAATCTAGTTATTGCTAAATCATAAAAATAAATGTCATGCACGTATGCCTGATGAATCAAACAAACTTAGTTACCCATTCTGCCCCGCAACGCCAGCATACTCGCACTTAGATTGCTTTTGTATATCGTACTCACTGATTGAAAGCCAATGATCGGAGCTGTTAAGGCAAACAACGGCTCACAGCAGTAGTACCTACCTGAGTAATCATCTAATAAATAATACGTTAAAATATTCCGTTAGGTTACGCTTGCACACCTATAGATTTAAGTTTCACAGAGTATTAGTTACTATTTACCTATCCGACCTTTAGTTGGCAATGGTTCAGACGTCCGTTATTACACCAAGGGTTCCGGGTTCGATCCCCGGGCAGTATAAACATTTGTGTTCATAAACATGTCTGTTTGTATTGGTGTGGGTATTTTCTATGTATAATGTGTATATATTTACAAAAAAAAGTATAAAAGTATGTTTATTCGTTGTTTAGTACCCATATTACAGGCTAATTCTTAATTTGGGGCTACATGGCGCTGTGTGAATGTCAGTGGATATTTATTATTATATTAATTCCTATATTAATATCCATATTAAGGATTTTAAGCATTGGTGAATTGTGTATTACCTCTTTGGTGATAGGCAGTATGCAGGTGTACGCAGCAATAGTTAGCGGTGAACTATATACACCTGTTTCACAAAGCAACCATTAAGTATGACGTCGTAAGGAAATAGGAAAAAAATAATCTTTACCTACACCTTCAAACTAAATAATGCAAATGTAATGTGTTTCTTATGATTAAATAATTGAATTAGAAAACTGCAACAGCCAGTGGAAATCTACGTTCCCGAGGGTATACAAAAACGGGGCATGTCCGCAGCGCGCGCAGCACTCTTCTATCGTCGTCGAGAGCGTCGCGCGCTGCTACTGCACTGTCTGGGGGGACACCTTTTACTGCGGGGACTCCGCTATCGCTGAGATTTTTGTCAAATGATGACAAAGTTTTTCTGCCTGCAGCGAAAACATTATTTGAATACGTATACTATTGTGAAGGTGATGTTCGAAAGGTTAGTGATCCAAAGCTAAATGTGTCCTTAAAATATTATAGCACATTTACAAGTATAGGTTACCTATTATTTGCATACATACAGCAAGTCACGTAGAAACATAGTATCAAGAATTTGGTATTATCACCTCTTATGAACCTACTCGTACATACTATACCAAAAAGCTTTTGATTTGAAATAAGTTATTTACTCGTACCTACGAGTATGTACCTATCTGCGCTAGTTTCCTTTAAAAGCTGAGTAATTTTTTTGTTGACTTATCTGTTTAAGTTAGGTGTAAAAGTAAAAAAATATTAGGTAGGTAGGTACTATTACACCAAAGGTTCCGGGTTCGATCCCCGAGAGGTAAAAACATTTGTGGGCATTTCAAACATTGTTTATCTCTTTTGGTCTGAGTGTTTCTATGTATAATACATGTATTTACAAAAACCTAAACGTGTATTAGTAGGTAGGAGATACCTACCCATTTTTCAGGCTCCTTAAATAATAGGCTCGATTGCACAGTGTGAATGTCGGTGGATGATAACTATTCATGTTTTGAAGTATGTATTTTAGGCAATGGATATAGCATTCCAGGCCCAAAAAGCTACTGACATGGTGGATTGGTGGTGGAATTTTGCATTAGCTCGTTGCTATTACGTATTGGGTATGTATAGAAATACAGAAGATTGTCTTCGACAAGCCCTCAAACAGAACCGACACATCTCAATTTATCTGCGCTTAGTAGCAATGTTCGTTATGTTAGATCAACCCCTCTCGGCTTTGGAGGTTTGCAAACAAGGATTGTCTGTATTTCATGAGTATACGCCGTTAACCCTGGAACAGGCCCGAATACATGATCAAATGGGTAACACAACACTAGCACTGAAAGAATACCGGAGAGTAGCTTTGGAAGATCCTTCAAATACAGAAGCAATTGCAAACATTGCTTTGTACAACTTTTATAATGACCAACCCGAGATTGCTTTACGATACTACAGGTAACTAACTCCTACCTTAGTAGGTAGGTAGGTACTTTATTTAATTAAGAATGGCAATGTCCCTTTCAAATTGTATTAACGTAAGATTTATTTTATGACTAATGCTAACCCAGGTATTGTTGCACAACATATTCATAGGTCACCAACACTTAATTAAAATCATACAGAATAGGATTATTAGGAGATTTAAGAATTCATAAATCTATGGGGCCGCGACGTAAATTACTACATGTTCTTAGAACCGTTGAATATCTCGTAGGTAATAAATACACACAGCTAGCGTCTTAACCATTCTATGACTTTAAATCAGCAATATCAGCATATTCTTTATGACCCTTAGACATAGGTATGTTTAAATTAGGTTACGACGATCAGTGTCCACCAAGTTGTCACCACGTTCACGTAAATTTACTCTTCAAACATATTATTATGTGCTAAATTTCCTAGTCCTCCCTGCAACACCTTATGGTTCGCCGATGTTCAGGCCAAGTCTAGGCTGTCCTTAAGTTGTTGCCTATTTTTTGAGACTGAGAGCCATCTAAACTCTTAACGCCATGCCATATCATGCCAGGTGAAACTGGTTACAAAAGTTCCGTTTGCCTGGCGGCGGATATAACTAGTCTACACATTATCCAAGTCGGCGGTTGCAAGGCCATTTGTCACCAGGATTGAAGTTACTTTTCATTAATTTTACTTTGCCTTCACCCTAAAAATTTTGTAGGTCCGAGAGCAAGCAAAAATCACATGCTAGCAATAACTTTTGTATAGATATCTAACTAATGTTGTCCGCCTGGTATCCTACCGAACCATAATTACTTAATGAAAACTATGTATTGGAGTACAGTAACCAATAAATAATTAATTTTTCAGACGGCTGTTGGCTACGAACATACCAGGTGCAGAAATATATAATAACCTCGGTTTGTGCTGCTTTTACTGTAACCAGTGGGATTTGATACTTCCTTGTTTCCGACAGGCGCTTTATTTTTCTACAAATCCAGAAATCAAATCAGATATTTGGTTCAACTTAGCGCATGTTGCTATTGTAAGTAATAATTGGTAGCTATTTTAAATTATATATATTTTACATAACCGCGAACAAACATAGAAAAGTTTACCTCGATTTCTCTGGTCTCCATCATCATACCCTAACTTTCTTTAAATGGGACCACCTCTGAAGTATCCTCCTTCCAACAAAAAAATAATCATCAAAGGTTCATAAACAACGAAGATATCCACGAACAAACATAAAAAACAAATACATACGGTCGAATTGCGTAACCTCCTTCTTTGAAAAAAATTACCGCGTATAAGGAACCTAACATACTCGTATGTTGACTCAGGTGTTGGGCACCGTGTATAATAATTAATAATAATAATAAAAATCTTTATTAAAAGTTTAACAAAGGTGCCTTAAAATTAATAGTGATTCGATAATGACTGCATAAGTATTAAACTGTGTCGCAGACCGCAGAAATATGGATGCGAGAAACTCTTAAAATGTTGTATCATTGGTGGAGAATAATTACTGTTTATCAGTTGTTGGTCTCGATCAATGCCGCTCTGTCATGGTCAGGCGTAACACTTAACCATCAGATGAGCATCCACTTGCCATCTTGTACACTTTGTTAAATAAAAAATAAAATAAAACAAAGACCAATACATACAATCAGACCAGTTCACGCTCACAAATATTTGTGCTGCCCGGGGATTAAACCCGGAAGCCTTGGTGTAGTAGCCAACGTCTCAATTATAACACTAAATGGGTCCTCATGGTAGAGGCAGTAGGCACAATCGGGCACATAATGTTTTGAACTGATCCGATGGCCAATGGGGCAGAAAGATTCCAGAGTGGCGTCCACGTAACGGTAAAAGAGTGTAGGCTGACTAGGGATGAAACGATATGAGTAAATACAAGTACATACTCGATACTTTTATCCGATACAAAGCATTTTTTAGTATCGATACTTTATAATCAAGTATCGGAGTAGGTATCGGTTAAAAGTACTCATATCATATAAGTACTTTACTTTAGTTTAAAAACCTACATTTTGAGTCCTTTTCCAGAAGTGTTTCCTTCCATGTGCGTGTGGGGAAGTCATACTATAGGTAATAATAATATTAAAATATATGTGAAAATTTCAACCCATACGTATAAAAATGAATCAACGAATGAAGATTTTGATTTCGGTCACAACACAAACAACTCACAGTTGGCAAGAAGTGAAAGCGCTCCTAGAAAGCCGATGAAGTTTAATTTATTTGGCTAATCCAGCCTGCACCTTAAAATTCTTAGCGATTGGAGGAATAAGGATAGATTTGCAATCTGAGTCCTCAGCGTTACTTCGTCACTCATTTATTTAAACTAGGTGCCTAACTTTGAACCTTGCGAAAGAGTCTTTTTAAAGCTGACGCAACAATCATTACTTTAATAATAAAATTAATCTAACAGGCAAATAAAATAAAAAAACTGTAGTACCGCTGCCAATGATATTCTGTATACTTTTTTACATCATTGACCGCTGCAAAGTTTTAAGTTTCTTGTGAAAATCTTAATGTAGTTAAAATGTAAAAATACCCACTGAAAATTGAAAACAAAAGCTAAAACTTTTACGGTAGACCGTATAGGGCAAACATTATAAACTTTTCATGATATTGCAGGCGGGAAACAAACAAATGACAACAATATTTATTTCAATAATTACAATACTGTATTATACTACATTGCTATTTAGGTTGTTACTCCTAAAAAGCTAAAAGTGTATAAATGTATAAAGTGTATAATGTTTGCACTATACGCAAACTATACGGTAGAGTTTGATTTTCAATTATCAGTGACTAATTTTGACAGTCGGGTTTTGTTTATTTTTTAAATAAACTTGTTTATTTCAGACTTTTTAGACACCTTATAGCACAGATTGAATAATATATACTATAGGTACTAATAGATATAATTCTGTGTATTCAATTTTTTTAAAATTGTAACTTTGAAGGTCAATATTTTGTAAATGAAGCGTTGTAAGTACCTATAGAAAGACGGCTTTGTTATACTCATATTTTTTTAAAGAACTATCCAAAGGTATCTCACTCGATAAGATTAAAAAAAACAAATTTCATACTTACAAAATGGCTTTTAAAATCCGCCATTTAATTTTTATAACTTTAAAGTACCCAGTGACATTCGTGCTATAAAGGCAAATCGAATGTCATGCTTTTTATGTTAAAATCCGTCAATCCATTTAGGCTGCAGGAGGGAACATAGAAAATCTACGTACATAAGTACATACGCTTGAAAAACATAACCCTTCTTTGGCAGTCGGGTAATTAGATGCACAATTACGAAGAAATATTACCCAAAAATATCGGAACCGCTTGATACATACGTTGACTTATTGTTATAATTATGACAAATTTATTCATTCAAATTTTGACTATGACTAGGCATTAAAGGGTACAAAACAACGACCACTAGCCTACTAGACTCCTAATGCAAGGCAAATACTTTCAGACAACACGTTAGTCTAACATGTAACAATCAAAATGACGTGAGTTAAATGTAAAATGACACTTTATGGTAGTAAAAGTATATCACAAGGTTTTCTCACAAAATCTTCGATGCAGTAACCTGCAGTTTAAATAATTAATACATAATTAATCAATTCGCGTCGGTGGCTCAATGGTGCACCGGTGGATTAATGGTGTGTGAAGGGCAACACCCTTCTACCGGGAGGGCTGAGGATGAAACCCGCGACATACCAATATATTCACGAATTCTCGAAATTATATGTACGTTATCCGACGCTCTGACGGTGAAGGCAAACATCGTGAGAAAACCTGCGCACGCCTCCGAAGAGATTCAATGGTTGTGCGTAAGTCGGCCGATCCGCGCGAACGACTAAGGGCTAAACACCCTTACGTATAGGCTCGTGCCCCTTGGTGGGGAAGTTTAATAAGCTGATAATGATGATGAATCAATTTTAAGGATAATTTGTAAAAAAATATGGTATATAATATATATATATATATTCCTTCAAATAATTTGAATTGATAAATTACATAATGTATTTTTTCTTCATAATATCCTTTAGAATAAAATAAGCACTGGTATATTCCCATCACTACTTGTCATCCATGTAATGGCGGGAATTTGAATCGCCGGATCAGTATGCATATTTTTCTCTCCCCCGCTTCGGGGCATTGACAGAATTTTGTTCCGAGAAATTCAAACATTAGCTAGTGGTCGTTGGTACAAAATCAAAAACACACTTCTATGTTACTATGATATGTAGCAAGTGACGTGATTATGAATGAAAATTCTGCCCAACTGACGCGATGGGCAGACTTTTGCCGCTGACCATTGAGATAAGTATGTTTATATCAATGCAGCGGACACTTTTTGAGTGAGATTATGCATTTAGTTAGTTTATTGTTCATCTGAGGCCCACGTCGACTGCGTTTATCGATTTCAATCTCGGTCACGTTCTGTTTGTTGTTGTGTTTTAAAATGACTTCGGAAGCTTCCTCGACACGTGTGTTTAATTTTTTACCATATAAGGTACATAATTTAGCAAAACTTAACTATCGTTAGCTAACAGAAGTTTCAAAATTTTCAGGCCACAGGGGATCTTGCACTCGCACGTAGGTGTCTTCAAGTAAGCTTAGCAATCAGTTCAGATCATGAAGCTTCACGTCACGCCCTTGGTGCTTTAGACTTTAAGATAAGTAAAATAAGAAAGATAACTATGTAACTGATTTAATAAAAATCTTGGAAATTATAGATAAATATTATAATTATTTACCTTTAAGATCTACTCTACTACAACACAAGTTTACCTTTAGAGAATTATATGGCCGTAGGCACGAGAGATATCACCAATAGAAAAAAGTTTAAATAAAAAAATATATTTTTCGAGACAGTTTCTTCACCCTTCTTAAAGAATAAAACGACTTATTCAACATAAATGTAATGGTAGCCCTTGAATAGCCATATTTTTCAGAAACGGATATCCGGATTCGTAAGACGAGTCAAAAGTTGCAGATATCCGGATCTTTCGCATAACTGATAAACTGGATGGCATTTCCTGTCTCGACGCATACGAGTCATAGGATACATTAAGTGATCACGAAATTATTTTGAAAGTTATGCACTTTTTTCAGTAATTTTTTTATAACTTCAACTTCTTGTTTTGTTACATATGGTGCATCTTACTAGAACCTCTTCCAACTCATGGATGGCACGCATCAATGCAAACCAATAAGGTAATCGTCTAAGTCGATATCAATGGTTTCCAGATTACGTAGCTCTTCATACTTTATTGAAGCTTTAGTATCTATAACAGGTTCGAGGTGATTGCGTTTAGTGCCAACTGTAGCTTCACTGGCGGACGCAACGATTTCAGGATCAGGTGGAAATCTTGACAGATGCCGTGCTTTTACCTTAATTAAAAGTAGTATTGCTATACCAATACATTACTGTATAGAAAATTTATAAAATCATCATGACTTTTTTTTACTGATTGTATTCTTGATAAAAAACATTTAAATGGGCAGGTAGGTAACTTATTGACTTACTTACTTGTTCAAAACTTGAAGGGCTAATGCCAATGTTGTCCCACGAGTCTGTTCCTTTAACAATATTTAAAGGTTTCATATAGTTGAAGTTTCTGTCTTTCATTAAAACTCCACTTCCAAATCCCATACCGTGAAATATATCTTTTGCTCTTTTGACTAAAGACGATTCTTTCGCTGAGTAAAATAGCAAATGAGCATTGTAAATTAATGCAACTGATCGCATCATTGTACATATGACTTTTTTGATGTCTGCATCTGAAATTTGAAATGTGCAATGTGGTCGTAAAAATATAACGTTAATTTTTTATTAAAAAGAAATTGGACGAGTCGGGTCCCACTACCGTAGCTAAGGATCTGTTCAAATAGTACCTACCTATAACGGATTTCAAGAAATTTAGCTTCCACAATCTTGGATTAACATTGGATTTTTTTATCCCAATAGGTACCTTCCTAGGTAATTCGATTAAATTCCAAAGCCACGTAATAAAGGACAAGAAAAACAGGTTAATCTCTCCTTGCGTTAAAATATCAAAAACATATCCTTCTTTATTTGTTTGCAGTATGAATTTTCTTGACTCCCCAAACATTGAACAAGATTTTTATTTCATAGGTAGGTAAACGAACAGATGGTTCACCTGATGGTTAGTGAGATGGCCAGTGGCCACCCATGGACCCACAACGAACTCTTGCTCCCTTAGAGAACTAGAGCCTTTACGAAGGAAAAAAAGGAAGGGGACAGGGAAGCTTCCAGTTACCTCACTCACTCAGCGAAACAACGCAAAGCGTTACTTCATGCCGATGTTATGCGTAGCCGTGTTATCGCTCCGGAATAGTCTACGGACCTATTCGTTTCATAAATTTTATAATAAAAATAATATTGATAAAATTCGGAAAATGAAGGGAGCTCACCATAATTCTTAAAAAGATCGTATTTTCCCCCAATTATCAGCAATTCCGGTTTTTTATCTGCCTTGGAATAATTATCCGTTAGAATTAGTAAACATGCTTCCAATGTACTCCACAAACTTTTTATTTTAGCCATGTCCACCATAATACAAAAGTAATATCTTGGATATACTGTTATTGAAGATAGGATATTTTTTAGCATATCAAATTTTCCGCCATAATCCCATACGTGACAAATAGATTTTTCAATTCCTTGTTTTTGACTAGACTTCCGTCCAAAATAGTATTCCAAGACTAAAGTTTCTCGAGGAGGGTCGTTTTTATCAAGAAACGAATACAAAAGTGTAGTCTTACCCTGAAACAATTTCGTTTAAGCTTACTTTGCTGGCACTATATGACAAATATGATGTGCAAAGAAATATAAAAAAAAGTTTAAGCAGTTGTGTCATTTGCAACGACAATAAATTTAGTTGTGCTTACCGCGACATCTTTTTATAAAGCATGTTTTGTTGGCTGTCCTTAATAATTTTAATTTACTGATATGGGTGAGTATGTAATCATCACTTCATAGAATACCTACAATTATGTTCTGTATAAACATTGATAGTACAAAACAAAGTCGCTTTTTCTGTCCCTATAAAGCGTACATAAGGATTTACCTAAAGATTTAAGCGTACATAAGGATGTACGCTTAAATCTTTAGGTAAAAGTACGCAGCGGATTTTTATGCGGTTTTTTAAATGTATAGAGCGATTTAAGAGGAAGGTTTATATTATTAATGACATCCATTAATTAAGGTTCTAATGTGATGTCGTAAATAATTTATTTTTTCCGCTTATACCTAATACCTGCATTGCAACAAAAAAGGTCTACAGAAAACTCCGCGATGGTATATGTTTATCTGTTATAGATATCCCAGAATTACATTATTATGTCATTTACTTTTTACGACCAATAATAGCTAATCTAGGAAGCGATTTTAACCAATACAGCATTAAACCTTACTTAATTAAATACCTTAAATACTTACATTAAGTGTTGTAAAAATAATATAAATGGGTAAAAATAAAAAAAGGGAGATATAAATATAGATATTCCAAAGATGGCAGGAAATCTTCAAGGATAATATAGGTAACGGGGAATTGTTTTCGTACTCCAAATTGGACGTATACAGGCCAATTATCAAACAAAACTACCTACTGGATCGATTTTAATCATTTTTTTCAGTGAGTGGCATAGGCTATATGGCTTATATATTTTATACTCATGCAAACCTAGGGTGGGCCGCTATCTTTTGATATACCTACAATGTTCACAGTTTTTTCTATAATTAATTTAGTATCACAATTGCACCCGTGCGAAACAGGGCGTGTCTCGTCTCAAGTAAATAATAATTATAACAACAATACAAGTTTTCTGTTAAAAAAAACTTGAAATCTTGCGCATATTTATTTATGTTCGCGCTCCCGTGTTTTGTATAAGTCTGTTTTTAAAACCTACTACAATATAAAGAGTCATAAGCCTTTACATGAAAAGTGTAGATTACAGCAATATTCTATGTATGTATTGTATGAGGGCTCGATGGCGCAGTGGCTAGTGCATTTGCTTCTGCGTTCGGTTGACGATCACACAAGTCAAACAACTACCGTAATTGGTCGTCGTATAGGAGACTGAAAATATCATCTCGTGTCCCTCCGTGATTCGGAAGGCACTGCAAGAAGCCGTTCATTGGTCCCGGTACTATCTATGGATGTCCCCATAGCTATGAAGGCCTGTTTTTGCAGTGAGTCGTTTAGGGTGATGATGATGATTGTACGATTTTTATCATTAAAATGTCAATATAAAAGACTGAAGCTGAAAATGGTATACATGTCAAAATAACGTTTGTAGATAGTTTTGACGTGAAATAAAATGGAAACGGTTTCTATTTTAAATTATTTACAAGTATTTTTACATTGAGTGCGATTGCGAAGTACTCACCACAGATTTACTTCCAACTAAAAAAATTGTAGATGAGCTATTATAATTTAAATTTGAAAGAGAATCCTCGACTAACTGCGTAGCTAATTCAGGTATCGTCATCATCACAATAAGTTTAAATCAAAGTATTATATAACACTATGGTTTAAATCTGGCTTAATTTATTTCAGTGGGCAAACAATGATTTTGTTGTCAATAATCGTTGCTTAGTTACCACCACCACTGACAATGTAAATCTGTTCTAGGCATAGACATATTATGAGGTAGACAGACTTTATGATATATATGAAAAGCGGTGTCTAATTTTTGTTAGTGTGCAGTTACAGATTGTATGTATTAGTGTGCGTCACTAGGGATGTGACCTTGGTATCGAACATATTGCTAGAATTAAGCCGGGCGTCGTCGTCGCACCTGCAGAATTAGATGATTATAAATTGTGTTAAAAATAACATGGAGTCAGATACAGCAACGTTGTTAATTTTATCTACAACAAAAATTAAAAATAAAGCGTTACCATAATAAATTTTATACGCAAATATTTTGAAGTTTGGTCTTCCTGGGTTAAAAATTAGATGATGTTGGAACAAATAAAACAAAATATTATTGGTAGGTATTAAATAGACTATATTATATTTTTACGGTAAAATAACAAATTTTAAATAACACTCACAAAATCAAACTTAAAAATTATTTTATTTAAAAAATATATACTGAAAGCCTCATTATCATTTTTAAAGACCCATACATACCTACATTGATAACCCACAATAGTGGGTATCATGAAAAAAAAGTTTCAGTTTAAAATATGCGACCTAAAAACATTTTTTTTTTCATGTTTTTTTGTTAAATTATAATGTGGATTACAGAACAAACAAAATTATAACAATATTTTTATAGTTTTTAAATTTTCTGAGAAAAGTTGATGTGATATTCGGACAAACATACAGACATGACGAATCTATAAGGGTTCTGTTTTTTGCTGTTTGACTACGGAACCCTAAAAAGAAATTAAAAAGTATTTTGAATCTACCACACCGGTTCAAAGATTTGATTATATTAAGAAGACTCTAACCAGTTATACAGAAAAGACTCGCATAAAAGGGTCTAAATAGTAAAAATAACTAACAGGTTGATAATATCCAGGATATCCTTCAAAAATGGTTGGTACTGCATCGGATTTCAGTTTTTTTATTGATAAGCCTACGATGAAACAGGATTGCTCAAAATGTTTTGAGCAAAGCCTGGAGTTCTTCGTAGGCTCCAGTTTTCACGCCTTACACTTTTAACCCATTCTTCTCTGATTTGTGGACATTTCGGGAAAAAAATTCAATAATTGTATAAAAGAAACTGTTAAAGAAATACTATCGATGGAATTAAATTCTATGTTGAGTACATCACTATGTAACATCCTTAAATTTTCATGCATAATATTAATTGTTTTAGACGTAATTTCTACAATTAATACAAGCTAATGTATGTCTAACATTATTTAAAGTCTACTACTACATGTTTTTTATCCATAAGTCTCATTACAACTACGTAATATGAATGAAAATGTCGTCAAATATTTACTTATGAAATGATAATTCCGGGTCTTTTACTCCTCCTTTGGTGGTTCTTGAAGAACAATTTACCGCAGAACACGACATTTTTCTACGTTTACTTATTTCTTTTCAAAATATTTATTAAAATTATGACACTTTGTGAAAAATTTGCACGACAGCTCGTAATGTTTTGGCCTCTTTGGAGGCCACTAAATGACACGACGTCAGAGTTGTGAAACGTCTATCAACCGTCTCTTCTACTCGTAACTAGGATTCGTGTGATAGACAAAGATACATGACGTGTATTGCATTACAATGATATAAGAGCGGCAACGTCTTATGACTACATCTAGTACATGCTTAATCTAAGAGGTAGACAGACTGTATATTGAAAAGCGGTGTCTAATTTTTGTTAGTGTGCAGTTACAGATTTGTATTAGTGTGCGTCACTAGGGATGTGACCTTGGTATCGAACATATTGCTAGAATTAAGCCGGGCGTCGTCGTCGCACCTGCAGAATTAGATGATTATAAATTGTGTTAAAAATAACATGGAGTCAGATACAGCAACGCTGTTAATTTTATCTACAACAAAAATTAAAAATAAAGCGTTACCATAATAAATTTTATACGCAAATATTTTGAAGTTTGGTCTTCCTGGGTTAAAATTAGATGATGTTGGAACAAATAAAACAAAATATTATTGGTAGGTATTAAATAGACTATATTATATTTTTACGGTAAATAACAAATTTTAAATAACACTCAAAACTCAAACTTAAAAATTATTTTATTTAAAAATATATACTGAAAGCCTCATTATCATTTTTAAAGACCCATACATACTACATTGATAACCACAATAGTGGGTATCATGAAAAAAAAGTTTCAGTTTAAAATATGCGACCTAAAAACATTTTTTTTTCATGTTTTTTGTTAAATTATATGTGGATTACAGAACACAAATATGTTCTTGCAAAATTATAAATATTTTATAGTTTTTAAATTTCTGAGAAAAGTTGATGTGATATTCGGACAAACATACAGACATGACGAATCTATAAGGTTCTGTTTTTGCTGTTTGACTACGGAACCCTAAAGAAATTAAAAAGTATTTTGAATCTATACACTTGGCCATTATCAATTTGCAATTGTTTTTGTCCTTAATCAGATATCTACAGTGAGTTGAGCAAGCTGGAGTTCTTCGTAGGCTCAGTTTTCACTACTTCCTTTTAACCATTCTTCTCTGATTTGTGGATATTTCGGGAACCTAAAACCTATATATTAGTATGGCTATATTATATTACCATCTTATCTTAATCTATTAATCTTATTTTAACCAATCTTGCCGTTTATACATCTATTAAGAGTTATGTTAGATATTAAACCTTATTGACGATTAACGACCCATTACGCTATTGTGCCACATCTTCAAGTTATTCTCCAGTCATCATGATCCTCTCGCGCATAAGGTTTGACGACATCCAGCCCTCCGAACAAGCCGGGTTCCTCAAAGGCTTCAGCAGGTGGCAGGTTATACAGAAGACCGGAGAGTACAACCGACCATTATTTTTGGCGTTTGTGGACTTGAGAAGCCTTGCTAATTCCCGAATTAACTGGGCCGAGGCGGCGTGGATGGAAACTTGTTGGATCTGTGACAAAGTGCCTATGGAATAATGAGAAAACTTCTGTAATTACGATTTCGGTAAGGTAGGTGATTAGATAACGGTAAGAATAGGTAGTAGATATAACATTAATTCTAGTAAGCTTATATTAAATGTTTGATTATATGGGTTTAAACTAATTACTTAGGTACTATTATTGTACATTTAGTCAAAATATTTCTATTATATTAGAATTTATATAAAGTAACAGAAAAGTTATTTGATTTGTGTTGTATTTTATTATTTGTTGAAATAGATAATAAATCATAAAACTCTTTTATTCAGTTTCATATAAGTTGAGGGTTCAATCTCTTTCTAGACAGATATTGATTTTTAAAATTCAGTCAAGTTATTGTAATTAATTTGTTTTTGACATGTTTTAGCACATGTAATCTTATAAAGCGTAAATGTTTATTAAGAAACAGTTACTCCCATGGAAAACGGTATATAGCTAAGTTGATAACCACGTGGCAGTTGATTTTTCAAATATCTTATCAAATCTACAGACATTTATTGGTCTTACTATGGCCATGTTAATTCAGCTCACAATGTTCAATTCTAATACGTTTTTCCTAAGATCTAACTTTAATAAATAGCAATAGTCTAATAGGTAATTGCAAGACTCTTGCTGCAAGACCAAGACTGGGAGCGCAAGACCAAGACAAGGTGTATTTTGGCGCAAGACCATACTGGCTAAGACTAGTCTTGTTCTAGTGTGTCGTCCACGTGGGTTGGCCAGTACGCATTGACCGACTTTACGCACACCTTTGAATCTCTTCGCACACTTGCGCAGGTTTCCTCACGATGTTTTCTTTCCAAACGAAAGTCAATAGTCCACACCATTGAGCCACCGAAGCATTTCCACTTTCTAATTTAAAACATTTAAATTAGTTTAACTATTGGGACTTTTAAGGGAAAATTGAAACTTAAATAACTCGTCTTGCAGAAAAACCAAATATAATAATACGATCACAGTCTGCGGGGAACTGCTCGTAGTGTGCATAACATTTTTTTTGTTTAAAATTTCCTTTTCCTAGTTTTTTCTTTTGCACTCGGTTGGCATTGCATAATTAATTGCATACTGATACGTTTTTTTTTACTAAATTGATTTTTTTTGTTGTAGGTACCAGAGTTATACTGATGGCAATATACTTTTGCTTTTATTTATTAACTTGTCTTTGTTATTGTGTTATTTGCATGTCGTAATGTTGTTATTGTATCTTAGTGCAAACTTTTCGGATACAAAATTTTTTTCTTTCTTTTTATCGTCTGATTTAAGACAGAAATCCCGCAGACGCAGCGTTGTAATCGCGCGACGTAATGATACCAGAACTGAGGAAAATATTGACCTTATTTTAAAATTTAAGGATATTAATTTTATTAAAAAAAACATCTTTGTTTGAATAGAATAAGTTTATATTTATACAATATAGAAATAAATACATATTATGTGTCATTTTGTATTCATGCATACTATGCTTTATAATGTTATTTTAGTTAGAGACTAAAATATTACCTTCTTTAACTTTTGTTAAACTACGCATTTGGTTACTGTAAGTCGATGATGAACAGTTTCAAAATACACTATATTAAAGTATAACAATATGATAAGAGTACAATACTAATTACACATCACCACATATGAGTATTCAGTTTACAAAAGTCATATTGAGGTAACCACAACTTTAAACTAAATATGTATTGAACCAAAATTAATATAGTTTAATGTATATATATTATTGTAATTATATATTTTGATGTATGACTAAGTGATAAATAATGGGTAATGTTAACTAATAGAATTGAGGCAGTGAACTCAATGTTATAAATCAACATTTAGAAAAACCAATTAAATAGGCTTACAAGGATTTTAAAGATTATGTCCTAATTACCTAATGGTTACTCAAAACTAAATAGGAACCACTTCTTTACGATATAATTGAGATCAAAATCATTTCTTATAGTTATCATTTTTGTTTAAATTATAATGAATTGAAGGAAATCATTGTTGAATCTAGATTAATGTCAGAAGACTAATTTCGGTACACACTTTTGAAATGAAACGGCAGTCCTCGTACTTACGGCATGTTAGGTTCTCGAAATACGCGACGTAAATCGAAACATATTTTTTCATATGTTTACATATAAAACCCAAGGGTTAGGATCCATACGGACTCGAAACTTAAAGAAAAAACTACATTTATAACAAAGCATAATACTTTATTACCAAAAGTAAGTTCTTAATTATTTTTTTTGGGTAGGTGTGTTATTAATTTTAATAATCATTATAGAACTTTAATATGTAGTCAAAATATGCAATGAGAAATAATAAATTAAACTTTTGGTTTAAGAAACTATAAATTCTAGATTGCTTTGCTACTTTCTTCTTGCTATCATACAGATCTTGGTAACACTGATAGGCTAAACAAATTTTGTTATTAATGTTTAAACTTCTCTCAAAATTAGGATCATTTTCTTCAAAAATTTTCATGGCCCCATGGATATTGACCTTGCGACCAGTGAATTCTCCTATGCCGGAAATCGAAACAAATGACGTATGCTTGAGGAATAGTATCAAAACATTGAAACGACGTAAATCGAAACGACGTAAGTCGAGGACTGCCTGTATTTCAATTCCTGTATAATTTTTAAACACTTACAGTTAAGTCTTGACTATTTTTGCTTAATGCTAAATTAAGATTTAAATTTAAAAAAATATGAATTTATGTAGAGATTACAATAGATCAATAGAACATTATATACTTTGTCCAAACATTTATTTTCTTTTGAAAGCTCATGCTTATGAATAACTGTTTTTACATTATACTAGGAAATAGCCTTAGATAAACAATATACTAGCTAGATGCACAATAAAAAAAAAACATCAACCAAAAGATGTCCGAGCCGCACTACACATAGTTATTGTTATATGTATAACAAAATTATTCAATGAAATGTTGAACTAACGCATTTTCAGTGTCAAAACCAAAAGCACAAGCACAATACAATATCATTATGACATGTGACGGGCTATGAGCGAGCAACAAGACTATGAATGAAAATTCTGCCCAACCAGAGCGATTGGCAGAATTTTGCAACAGACACTTTTTGAGTGAGATTGTGTATCTAGTTAGTTTATTGTTTATCTAAGGAAAAAACATACTTTGTTGACGGGTGGTGCCCACTAAGTGAAGTACCCTGTGCTTAAGTTTTAGAGAATGTTCTAAATAATAACCTAATTGATGGATATTTTATAATTGGTTGAGATTGGCCCTTACACCAAGGGTTTTGGGTTCAATCCCTGGGCAGTACAAACATTTGTGTGCAAACATGTCTCTATTGGTCTGGGTGTATTCTATTTTAATAATATTTTGTATATATTTAAAAATAAATGTATATAACTATGTTTATCAGTTATTCAGTTTACCCATATTATAGGCTTAAAACTTACTTGAAGACTTGATGGATGTGTGTATGTCAGTAGGTATTCATTAATTTATTTTATTATCTTAGAATATTTTTTTCGTAAATTTTGTTTATAGTCTTTTCAACAGCTGCCTTAGATTGTAAATATGCAGGCATCAGTTGGATTTAATTTTAAAATGCATGGTAAATAACAAACATCTACATCAATTTTAAGTCAAGAGTTATGCACAATTCCACCTGTAAAATCACATGCATACCCACTTAAAGTGGCATGCACAGAGATTATGAGTCAAAAACAATAAATAATTTACATTTTTGTCAAATTGACTGCTGATGTTGACAGCAGATTGCCTATGGTTTAAAATTTGTAGAGAAAAATGGGTATTAAGCAGGAATCATTTAATATGTTGAATATTTTCGGATTTGTCTGGACCCACAACCTTGTGGGTCAATGCTTATTTGCATTTATGAAGTGCAAGGCACTGCCCACTTATATGTTACAAACTAACTAGACAATTGGGAGTATGAATTAAACAGGTAAAAATATTATTATTAATTATTATAAGTTATAATTTATAACATATGTTATATGTATCAAAGCAATTCAAAGTTATTATGTAATGAAATCAATATGTATTTTAAATTGAAAAGGTAAGGTGTGAGGGCCTCACTTTTTATGATAATTATCAAACTGTCAAGAAACAAATAAATGGTTGGCAGAGTGCAATAAAATTTACTTATTTTAAGAATACTCACTTTCCCATACCAAATTGCAAGTTTTGATATTCAATTTCTTTATTCATTATTTCTTTATTCAGGCTTTGCAGGATTTCTAAAAACCTTTTACGTAATGTCATGTTCTCCATACCTGCTATTTCATGCTGTGTTCTTTGCCTTCTCTGTTTCAGTTCTTCTAATTCTGAGCCCAGCTGTTGCAGTTTGATGGTTACCTTACTATCAACCCCAGCTTGCATAAAGTTATCAATTGAATATTGATCTGTTTTTTTATAAACACTCTCTGAGGTGCTAGGCAACCTTTCCGAAGAATAAAACATTTCAGACTTAAATTGAGTTGCAACTTGAGTCCCTGGTATATCGCTACCATGTAATGAGTCTGATGGAGGGTCATCATATGAAGATAAACGACTATCGTCTATGTCTACATTTACATTTTCTTCTTCTAAATCACTATCACTTAGGGCTCCTCCAAATATATCTTCAACTTTAGAAGATGATTTGTTAGCACTTTCCATATCAAGCTTCACATTTTGTTCCTTTTTAGATTTAGACTTTTCTGATTTAACTGTTGCATGTGTTTCACGTTTTTCGCCTTTCTCATCTTCTTCATTAACAATCTCCCAAGTAAAACTTACAGCCTCATTGTCAGCTCTTAGAAGTCTTTTAACCTCTTTCTCAATTTCAGGAGCTTCAACATTCTTTTTTTTTAAAGTTTTTCTAAATCTTCTCTTGCGAATATTCTTAGTAGGTGGCGTTACACCATGTGGCCAGAGAAATTTTTTGTCTACTTTATGTGGGTCTTTCTTTTTATTTTTTGTAGGAGATTCATCTTCTGTTGAAGATGGATCAAGTTCATCCTTACATATCATTATTTGACAGATATCTGCAGTTTTATAGACACTTTTTCTATCAATTGTTTTAAGCGATTCAACGATAGTTGGCAAATCCACAATTTTAGCATGCAGTAACCAATGATCAAATCTTATTTCACCATGCCTCATGTCATTTTCCATCTGTATGGTAAGTCTGTTCTTCAGGTTTTCCCCGGTGATCAAAACATTTCTTAATGCTTTTGCGGGCTCTTCTGGAAGACGCATTACGAACTGCGTTTCTAGTTCCACCGGATAGTCCGGTTCCCTCTTTTCTTTATTCATTATTTCTGTGAGTACAACTGGAAGAAGTTTAGAAATAATATGTGTTTTTATCTTACTTATTTTTACACTGATACGTATAAATATTCAAGCCAATTTTAAAAGTAATCTAAATTATTGCCACAAATTATTGGCGAATGGAAATTTGCAAATCGTAGAAAAATCTCAATCTCTCAATCAAAGCTCTCAATGATCAATTGCAATTTTTTTCTTTAACTTGTTTATTTTGAACAGGCTCAAATCATACACCATGCTGCCTCGTCATTAGTAAGAATTATTTTGTTTGATTCACGAATAAATGAGTAATGAGCATGATGATGATGTATGATAGATGATGAGATGAAACCTGCGCGGACTTCTTGAGAGGACTCAAAGATATCTCAAAGTGACTGTTGTACTCACAGCCAACCCTTGCACTGGTTTTCAAACACCTAATGGTTAATAATCCAACATTATAACACATTTACATTAGATCCGTCCAACTACAGGCCAATAGCCATTACCTCCTGCTCTCGAAATAATGGAATCCATTATTAACGGTCAACTCCTCCGGTATCTTGAGGGTCACCAGTTGCTTAGTGACCATCAGTACGGCTTCCGTCAGGGTCGGTCGGCTGGTGATCTCTTAGTATACTGACGCACCGATGGGCACAGGCGATCGAAAGTAGGGTGAGGCTGTGGCTTTTAGTTTGGACGTTGCGAAGGCCTTCGATCGGTTTGGCATAAAGCGTTACTATCAAAGCTTCCATCCTACGGCTTCCGAGAAATTATGCGAATGGGGTCACTAGCTTCTTAGCTGATAAAGCATAAAGGTCGTAGTTGACGGCGAATGCTCTGACCTCATGTGTTAATGCTGGTGTCCCGCAAGCTGTGTGCTATCACCTACGCTGTTCTCTTGCACATAAATGATATGCTACAAATCAGTGGCATTCATGTTATGCGGGACAGTACGGTGATGCGTTATACACGGCCGCGCTAACATTTCTCGGGAAAACGTCATTGAAGCCGAAACAAACTTGTGTCTGAAATCGAAACGTCGTTTGAGAAAAGTATCAGACTGGGGTAAACTTAATTTGTCCAATTTAACCCCAAAAAGACGCAAGTTTGCGCATTCACCGCAAAAAAATTGCCTTTGTCACATCGCTCTGTTTCGAGAGCACTCCTTTAACTGCCGCAGCCAGTATCGAGATTCTTGGTGTCGACATATCGAGCGAAGTCCAGTTTCGTGGCCATCTAGAGGGTAGGCTAAATTAGCCTCGAAGAAGCTTGGCGTGCTCAATAGATCGAGACGGTATTTCACACCGGCTCACCGCCTGCAACTTTATAAGGCGCAGGTTCGACCTCTAATGATACTGTTCTCATCTTTGGGCAGGGCTCCCCAGTACCAGCTTCTTCTCTAGACCGCATTCAGCGAAGAGCGACTCGAGTTGTCGATTGCGTGATGTTTCGGCTAGGCTTGACTCTTGGCGCTGCGTAGAGATGTAGCTTCATTATGCATTCTCTATCGCATATACCATGGGGAGTGCTCCGGGGAACTGTTCGGTCTGATCCCTGCCGCCTCTTTCCGCCATAGATCTACGCGGCAACTCTACCACCCCCACCCCTTGACAGTTGGCAAAGCACTACAGTGCGTTTAACAGAAACTTTCTGCCCCACCACAAAATTGTGGAATGAGTTGCGCATGCGGTTTCCGGACAGATTCGACCTGCAAACCTTCAAGAAAAGCGTACTCTTTCTTAAAGGCCGGCACGCATCTGTAGTACCTTTGGTGTTGCAAATGTCCATGGGCGGCAGTATTCACTTTCCAGGTGATCTGTCTCTGCTCGTTTGCCCCCTACTATAAAAAAAAAAAAAAAAAAAATGCCTAAGGCAAGGCAAATACTTTCAAAAAACATTAGATTATACGTCCTACTCAAGACACTGATCGCGAAATCTCTTTAGTATCGACCAAATCCGTGACCCGTCTACATCTCTCGAGTTTATTTCAAAATAATATACGAAAGAGGCATAACACAAAACAAACAACCAAAATGGTGTGAAAAATGTAGAAAATAATTTAATTTAAAAAGACGGCATAACTTTTCATAGGAAAGTCAATTTCAAGATTATTATGGTCAAATATCAATTTATTCAAAGCTAAAATTACGCTGATCTGAATTCGTAACCATGGCATATGTTTATATTAGTGCATCCCTATCTTTCTAATATAATTATTTCTAGATAATTATTAGTTATGTCATAGAAATAGGACTAAAGCATGGAATCCGGGTTAAATAGCGATTAAAACGTATACCTGATGCTCTCACTCCTTACACGATTTTGTGTAGGCACAAATGAGACAGCCAACTGAACATAGTTCTCATAATTAGCAGGTCGTCACATCTGTCAGTGGACTCAATACAATGTTATGTCATTGGACTTATTTAGCATACGACTAAATTCAAAATCACATTTTGATGTGCATTCTTAAAGATTGTTAAAAACAGTTTGACACCTTGCTCACATGGCCGGATTATAGTACTGTCAGTGGTTTGGCGGCTCCTGATTATAAGAAAATAATGTTCTGTTTAATTTGCGCTCAGATAGTGATTTATCTTTATGTGTGCTCGTTCCTTATGAAGTGTTTTAGGTCATAAAAACATGTCTTGTGTAATTGGCGGCTGTTATTCACATTCGGGAAGGAAAAAAAGCAGTGGTGAAAAGATTCACAGCAGATATATTAAGGTTTATTATAATATTACAGTTTCCCAAAGGATGAAAAGATGAAACAAGAGTGGATGAGATGAGTCGGGAGACCCGACTGGAACTGGAGGACCCACAGTAGGATCTGTGCTAAGCACTTCTGCCCCGACAATTATGATATGATATGAACGATCCGACCGTTTTCGGTCATGGCGACCACTTCGACTCCTAAACAGTACGGCGCACATGCGCTTGAAGATGGCTAATGTAGCCGATCTTTGCAGTAAACTTACGAGCACATTGTGCACACGTGAGCTTACCATTGACATAATTATACTGAATGGTCACGGGTGTTCGGGCTTTTAATTCGTCGCGCTTAGCGTCTAGATCAGCTTTACGCTGATCTTCAAAAATGCGAACCTGCCTCTGAACAAGCCATTCAGGGCGCTGCGCTGCCAAATCTTCCCACTTCGAGGGCTCAATCTTGCATCTCTTCATATGGCGCTTTTGAACGTCTTTGTATCTAAGGATCTGGCCACCACGCTTACGTTTACCCTCCTGCAGTTCAGAATAAAAGATACGTTTCGCCACACGATCGTCCGACATCCGCGATACATGACCGCACCATCGAAGCTGACGACGCATGATGTACGATTCAATGCCACCGACATTGGCTCGATGCAACACTTCGGTATTACGCACACGATCAGACCAACTTATCCTCATAATGATACGCAGACATCGGTGATGAAATCTATCCAAAGCGCGAATGTGTCGACGATAAACACACCACGTCTCAGAAGAATATAGAAGACTTGGCAGCACTATCGCCATGTACACAGATATTTTAGTGGCCAACTTCAAGTCATGAGAGCAGAAAACCTTAGAATACAACTTCCCAAAGGATGCAGAAGCAGCACCAATTCTTCTGTTGATCTCGACATCAAGGTCGCACCTAGATGTTACGGTGCTTCCCAGGTAGCGAAAATTATCAACTTGCTTTAGCACGTCCCCACCAAGCTGTATTGAAACTGTCTCACGACCGTGGGTGTCCAACGACATCACTTCCGTCTTCTTTACACTTATCTTAAGGCCGAATTTGCAACAGGCCTGGTAAAACTGTGACATTAATTGCTGAAGTCCATCCACGGTTTCCGATAAAAAACAAATGTCGTCAGCGTACATAATTTCCGTGATGACTGCATGCGACACTTTGGTACACGCTTTTTATCTGGCCAAATTGAATATGCCACCAGTTGTGCGAAAACGAATCCGAATACCCTCAGTCGAAGATTGTAAAACCTCTTTAACTACCGCTGCAAAGTATAGTGCGAACAGTGTGGGTGCTAAAACACATCCTTGTTTTACCCCACAGGTAACGGGGGAAAACTCAGACTGTACACCGTCCACAGAAACACAGCATTGCATATTATCATGCAAGAGTCGCAATAGTCTCACAATCTTATCAGAACATCCCAGTTTTTGCAGCACCACCCAGAGAGCTTCACGAGGCACACTATCGAAAGCTTTTTCCAAGTCAACAAAGCAGAGATACAACTGACGCCCCTGCTCTCTGCTTTTTTCCTGTAATTGACGTACAGAAAAGATTGCCTCACACGTGCCTCGATCAGGCCGGAAGCCAAACTGAGTCTCTGGTAAAATCCTCTCCGACAATAACCTTAGCCGATTCAAAAGTACCCTGGCAAAGACCTTACCATGGGCCGACAATAATGAGACACCTCGATAAGAACCACAGTCAGAGCGGTCACCCTTGTGCTTATAGAGGGCAATCATAGAAGATACCCTAAAATTATCCGGGACACTCTCCTCCTCCCACATACGCACAAAAAGTTCCCACATCACTGTATGCATCTCAACAATGCACAGTATTTCAGCAATTCGCCTGGTGTACGGTCGATACCAACAGCCCGATTGTTCTGTTGCTGTCTGATGGCAGTGACAAACTCTTCGCGCGACAACGGTTCATCTAGTTCAGTCGCAAGGGGAAGTTGAGCCATCAAGCCAATGTGGCCTAAATCTGCTGTTCGATCAATATTGAGCAATGTATTAAAATGCTCAACCCAGCGATCTAAGACATCCTCCTTACTAGTCAAAAGTCGCTCTCCATCCGAAGACTTGATAGGCACTCTCACACGGCAGGATGTACCAATCAGCTTACGGATCTCAGAATAAAACTCGCCAAGCTGGTTCGAGTCTACAAGGCTCTGAATATGAGAAGCCTTATCCTTCCACCACTTATCTTTAATTTGGCGTGACAACTTACGTAGTTCCTGGTTACTTGCCTAACCGCCGAAACATTTACAGCTTGTCGGCCATGTTGTCTCAGGAGCCCCCGATGTTTGCTGATAGCCTCCGTAAGGACCTCATTGCTCTCATCATACCAGTCTGCACTACTACGGTGTTTTAAACCTAAAGCATTTACAGCGGTATTTAATAAATGAGAAGATAAGATATGCCAGTTATGTCAATGCTCACGGATCCTCCAGAAAACAAAGGCTGATTCTCAATCAAGGTGTCAACAAATTTTTGTCTTACGTCACGATCGTTAAGTCTATTCACATTTAATGATGTAGACTTGCGTGGTAAGGATCTGCGAGGAAGACGTAAGCGGATCCGCAATTTATAACTACTAATCTGTGGTCAGTCCAACAATGCGCACCACGCAACACACGTGTGACTTGGACTTGTGCGATATCCCTCTGCCTTACAACAGCGTAATCTATAAGATGCCAATGCTTTGATCGTGGATGCATCCATGTGGTCTTATACTTAGCAGGCAGTCTAAACATTGTGTTCGTTATCGCAAGGTCGTATTGAACACAAAGGCTCAATAGCAATTGGCCATTCTGGTTCATATTGCCAACCCCATGTCTACCCAATACACCAGGCCAAGCCTCAAAGTCACGACCAACTCTGGCATTAAAATCGCCTAATA
Source organism: Leucinodes orbonalis (assembly GCA_019425675.1). NCBI lineage: Eukaryota > Metazoa > Arthropoda > Insecta > Lepidoptera > Crambidae > Leucinodes > Leucinodes orbonalis. The sequence continues at coordinate 150,644 of PQWD01013865.1, read as the reverse complement.
GTAATATTTGCTCTTGGGGGCGAATTCTATCAAGGCACCGGGAAAGCTCTTCATAAAACTTACTCTTAATGTCATCAGGCTTGTCTAATGTCGGCGCATAGACACTGATGACATTAAGGTAATTGTCTTTATCTAGGTGAATGCGCAATGTGGTAACTCGATCCGACACGTGCAAAGGATATTCTTCGAGTCGCTTTACTAGTTGGTTTTTAATGGCAAAGCCAACTCCCGAACGCCTAGGTTCCGAAGATGCGGTACCCTTCCAAAAGAAAATGTAGCCACCCCCGTTTTCCACTAGCTCTCCTTCATCGGCAAGATGTGTTTCACTAAGAGCAGCCACATCAACACCGTAACGATAAAGTTCCCGTGCTACTATGGCAGTTTTACGCTCGGGGCAAGCGTTGCCGTCTCTGTCAAGGAGCGTCCTCACATTCCAAGCGCCAAAAGTCAAAATCGAATCTGATGATATTTTCTTTTTCGACCACGCATTATAAGGATGCAATGGCAGCCGTGGTTACTGCCATTTTCTAAATGGGAATGAGCATTTTTTTAGGGCACCTTTTCTAGCCCCCTCCTAGACTGAGCAAGGAAAGCAGTGCCTCCCTAAACAGGGCTGCTTTATCACTTCAGGTGCTGCCGAATTTGCGCTGTCATTCCCAATTGCAGCACAAAAGCGACCACGGCATCACATAATGCCCTTGAAGCCGCCTATGTGTAGAGCTTGGACCAAGCCCGGTTTGCATCCAACCGAACCTCTCTACCTTATCCTATCGCCATAGAACTTTAAGTATAACGGAGTCCAAATTCGGAAGCGGTCTAATGCGCAGGATATATTAGGGCGCACAAACACGCGCGCAAGAGCAGGTGCACACACTTTTCCTTATCTCTCATTACCTAATGGAACGGAAATCCGCTACGATTAGAGAAAGACTTGGATGCTGTGTCTGGCCGACGAAAGCAGCTACGCCAACTTTCATCGCCCTTAAGGCCATACACTTTGCCTTCCTCTACGCTGGGTCCACCACCACCAGTTGCATATCTGCATTGGCATGCCTTCCCCACCGCAGCCCCTTTTAGTCGACTTTTACGACAGGTAGGAGGTACCATAGCCCTATTCTTAACCCAGGCTACAGGGTCAAAAAAAATAATAAATGAGAGCGCAATCAGAATGAAATATGTAGTACGGGACGCTGCGATCCCAAACAAATAAATCCAAGTCATATAGAGTTATTATCGTCAATGGGCGTGAGTTCTTATGTAATAATCCGATTTGTACACCCATATGCCTCCTCCGTCTAAAATACCTACTTACTCTTATAGCAGCACTATCAACGATACGGGGCCCCAGGGCTACAGAGGCTGCTAATGCAAAAAGTAGTTTCTTTTTCAACAAAGTGTACAGAATTGTCAGGACGCTCACCTAATGTTAAATGATGGCTGATCAGACAGACAGAGCAGAATTGAAGGACACCAAAAACTAGTAGACAGATATTATGTCTATTAATACCGCACTGCGCTTGTCACCCGAGACAACAGATGTTAGGTCTTTTATTCCCGGTAATTTCAAATTTAAATTTGGTAGTAAATTTTACTTACAATAATGCACGACACTTACCTTGTGATTCTCGAAAAAAAAAATACTTCAGTCTGTCCACGAAGTTTCCCTTCAGAAGGTAAAATAGCATTATTGTTTTTCCCGGGTTAAGTGCCCATACTTAACATCCTCCTTCATCCTGGAATTTCGCCACCTACCAAATTTGGAAAGGCCACTACGCTACTGGTAACTTAATTTAAATTTTTCATTTTATTTTAATATTCAAGTACAAATTATTCGTGAAATCCTTCCTTATGAGCAAAACAAACCTATGCTACAATAGTCATTGCATCTTTTTAATATAAAGGTAAGGGTGTAATATTATATAGGGTCATTATTACTACGTAACATTAGTTATATGAACAATCCCAACAGCTGCTCGTAATTGCTGTAGAGTTGGCAGTTGCGTCGATAAAATTTAAAATAAAAATATCGAGAGTCACATTTATCTCAATAATTTTATTAACCAATTTAATATTTCACCTGGTTGTAAGTGGAAATTGTCACATTAAATGGGACACCATGACATGACAGTGATTACCTGCACTATTTAAATTTTGTCAAATACGGGTAAGACCAGCGTGAAACAACACTTGACTTTGCATTGCTTCGCGGACTGGGTGAAGTAATGGAGGCCCAAAACCCTTTCCTTCCCCTTGCCCTTTCCTAGAACCTCGCAATTTTAAATATCGACAACGCACTTCTTTCATATTTCGAGTTAACCAGTGGCGGTACCCCTAACCCATCGAACGCCGGGAATCCAGACCCAATAGGAAATCTATTGTGACTGGTGCCTTAAGGCGTCATGTCAGTAAAGGGTTAAAAGATTCTGCTCGCTTAACTTCCTTCACCATCATCATCATCAGCTCATTAAACGTCCCTACCAAGGGGCACGAGCCTACGCGTATAGGGTGATTAGGCCTTAGTCGTCCATGCGGGCCCAGTGCGGATTGGCGACTTCACACACAACCTTTGAATCTCTTCGCAGTCGTGCATGAAGGTTTCCTCACGATGTTTTGCTTCACCGTAAGAGCGTCGGATAACGTACATATATTTTCGAAAATTCGAAAACACATTGGTACGTGTCCGGATTTGAACCTCGGCCCTCCGGTTGGAAGGCGACAGTCCACACCATTGAGCCACCGACGCCTTCACCATCATCAGCCTATAAATGCCCACTAGAGCACATGGTTTCCCGCACAGCATAACTATAGGGCTGATAAAAGTTCAAAAAACGACAAAATAAATTAACTATCCAAATTATTATATAACTATGGATCTCCGGTATCTATATGTTGTTTCCACAGACTATCTAAAGACAATAGTCATGAATTATAGTACATACCTGACAAACGTTATTAATATATGATGTTCATATATTAATAACGTTTGTCGCTCCCTATTATTCAATTCATACGATTTTGTGTAATATCGATGTCATTGTACTTAGTGTAATATCGATGACACGTACAAGGACCGAGCATTCAATTCTGTGAACTAAGCTTATATCATCTCATTAAGCCTACCCATAAAGGGGTGAATATGCCTTAATGATCCACGCGGCCCCACTGCGGATTGGGGGACCTCACCTTTAAATCCCTTCGCAGGCGTGCGCAGGTTTCCTCACGATGTTTTCCTTCACCGTAAGTGCGTCGGATAACGTACATATAATTTCGGAAATTCGTAAATACATTGGAACGTGGCTCTCACGCTCACCTGGGGCGCAATACCAGTGACAATAGAATCAAAAGCAATAAAGCTACCTATACGTGTTTTTTACAAGCCGTTGACTTATATTGCTCCGGTACTTTAAGATTTTGTGAGCGGATGGCGCGTTCAGTGAAGAAACTATCGCAATGGTCAGTCATAGCATGGGTGACTGTCTTAGGATGTCAGTCGTAAAAACCACTCTATCTGTTTTGGTTCTGATTGGTGGATTGCGGAGTTCTGAATTCAGCCTTTGTAGTTCTAGTTTTTCTATAGAGTGAAGGCATATATCATATACCTATTTAAAAAGTCTTGGCTAAGAAATAGAAGTAAAATTCTAACCTGCAGTCACCTCACACCTTAATTAACTAAGAAGGCAACGCAAGGATGCCTTTCGATTTATGTGCATTTGGGGCTAAATCAAAGATTAAAAAGTCTGTTATTTCATTGCCAACTTATATGTATTTTGCCGAAGTGTACAATCCCACCAAAACACATATAATATTAAATATTGCCAAGATAACAATTGATATTGATTGATGATATTGTTAAGAAAAAAGTTAAACTTTTACTTCTAGAAGGAAATACGTAGGGTTTTTTACTGCTTTCCATTCTTAGCCATATTAGTGTAGTCTTTCGTATTGCCTTATTTTTCTCTATTATATCATATAAAAGTATGTGTTTTGTATGTATGTATATGAATATTTGTGTATTGACTATTAAGGTATATGTAGCTTAGGAATTATGTATTTAATTATCACAGATGTTTCTTAATTGTTTATATTTTTTTTATAAATTATTTTAGTCCTTTTGTTTTTAACCGCACCATTTATATTTCTTTCTGCATGTCCTTTGGTTAACTGGTAGAGAATGCCATTCGGCATTAGGTTCGCTTTTGTACTGTACTTTGTATTTTATATGCCATAAAGTTTTTAAATAAATAAATAACCGCATAAGATTTCCGCTGTGATAGAGATATGAGATCTCATGGACAGCCAAGTTTCTAAATCTACGAGGCCTAACTCTACCGATCCTTACTTCAACAAATTCTACATATCAGTAAACATGTACGGCTAGCCTGTTTCGTTACTGTCTTTAGAACAGAAACTAAATATTCGCATCATCACCTGCATGACTAGCAAAACGGCGAAACCGTACATATCATAGCATATTACATACATAGCTGATTTGTAGAATTCGTTTAAGTAAGGGTCGATAAAGTTAAGCCGTGTAGATTCAGAAACCCAAGCGTTATGTCGTCTTGGCAACATTTTACATAAAATGTTTTTGTGGAATTTCAGTTCTCTTTGTTTCTTTGAAGTGTATTTAGGGTTCAGTTTTATCTTAAGTACATTTTAATAGGATTTATTTATTGTCTATAGTCCCGTGTAGTGTATCCTAATTCATAAAATTGGTGAAAGCACTAGGTGGTAAACTCGGTACTGTATCTAGGTAGGTACGACGAGCCAGATATTGCCCCGTGAAATAGGGTTGTCTTGCACTTCTGTGTTTCGGGATGAGGGCACTGTAAGTACTTAATTAAATTACCTAATATAATATAGCCCTAAAGTACTTTTGGCTGTACCTGTAGCAAGTGAGTCATAAAGGGATGCCTCCGTAGATTTCCCAATTGTTATTCCGATGTCTGTGGATGCCTCCCTTATAATATGTTAATAAAACTCACAGCAAATATCTAAACATATTATGCTTATAAGACAGAAGCCTACAGCCAAACCGATTATTTAAATTTGTTGATCCCGTACGCTTTACCGAAAACATGAACCTATCAGGAAGTTCATAAACCGAGTAACCCGGCACAGATCTGCAGGTCCCCGACCTGATGTTTCCTGATTAAAATTCATCACCACACAACAAGGGTTAACGAGCCCGCATTTGGCAAGTATGATGAGTAAACCTACGCCCTCAGGTGGCATATGACGTCTATTAACATTAAATAATTTACACTACACTGAACAGTTCGTCGTCCTTTGATCCAAGATTAATATGCCGCACAAGAACAACCGGAAGATGTTCATTATCATCCCAAATCATCCAGATCAATGACATTTCCTATATCTATTCAAATCTTGAAGGTATTCGGAATCTTCTCAGCCCTTTCAAACTCAGAAGCTACTTAACCCAGTTGTTATTTACTTAAGTTGTTGAAGATATAAAACGTAAAAATCCTGTTTAACGGAAACAACTTCGGATAAGGCATGTCATGTATTGATGTTTATCACCATAAAGATATTATAAGAGATTTTTAATGTAAAACATCATTAATAATGTGTATAATCGTGCACAATTTAAATTACTTATCAGCCGAACTTAAAAATTGTGCTGGTCAGTTAACGGCGTTTTAGCTAGTGGACGGCAGTATGGTGACTCAATCAAAATATTTAAGTGACATATATTAAAAATATTTTATTAGTAAAAGCAGCTTAACTTTTTCATATGAACATTATATTTTTTTTATCAAACAGGGGGCAAACGCGCATACGGTTCACTTGATGGTAAGTGACCTGGCCGCCCATGGACATTTGCAAGATCTAAGGTCCCAGAAATGCGTTTCCGGCCCTTTAAAAGAGTGTATACGCTCTTTTTTTGAAGGATGTGGTTCTTCGTTTAATCATTGTTTAAAAATATGGTTTGTCTTAAGAACATAACTACATAATGAAAAACTTCCCTTCAATAAATAACCTGAATGATTTCGTTTAGTAATAATTACGTTTCGAAGAAATCGTCTTATCTTTTATACTTTACGAGGACGAAACCGTACTCGTAGTACAGTAAAGCTAAAGTAAGGGCAATCATATACATACTAAACTTGTGTTTCTTTAAGTCTAAATATACGAGAATTGAAGTATATGTTTAAAGTCACATGAGAGAAGAGCAATGATTAAAGCAACAGGTATTTAATACCAAAATCAAATCAAGTCATTTGATTTTGATTGGTAGGAATTACGAAAAGAAAAACCAGATTCTTCGCGTTGTTTACCGCGAAGCTATTAAAATGGAGTATCAAAACGGGTTTGTAAAATCAACAATGTAAATTACATAATAACGATTCTACTCTATTCTAAATATGCTTCTAGAACTTGTGAATTCCTTAAACTTTTTCTTGTTATTTAAAAACTATTGTTTCAGGTTTTCAAACTGTACCTCGTCTCATAATTTTGTTGTTAACTTATCGGGAAAAAAACAAATCTAAACACATGTCATCATCATCATCATCATCAGCTCATTAAACGTCCCCACTGAGGGGCACGTACCGTATACGGTGATTAGGCCTTAGTCGTCCACGCGGGCGCAGTGCGGATTGGACGACTTCATACACAAACTTCGAATCTCTTCGCAGGCGTGCATGAAGGTTTCCTCACGATGTTTTGCTTCACCGTAAGAGCGTCGGATAACGTACATGCATTTTCGAAAAATCGAAAATACATATGTACGTGTCGGGATTTGAACCTCAGCCCTCCCTGAAGGAAGGCGTCAGTCCACACCACTGAGCCACCAACGCTCCACACACATGTGTATGCTACGAAATTTAGACAAAACGAAATCACTGAGCAAAACCCAGGACCCCCTCCGAGCAACCCCCACACTGGTACTTAAATAATAAATATGATGATCCTCATCATCATCATCCCAAAAAATCTCTTTGTAAGGATAGACCTCACACATAGATGGCTATGAGGAGTTTGGGCCGTAACTCAACTACGCGGACCCAAATTGGTGGGTGTTTATAGCTATCATCCTCAGATAGACGCCCGATGCTTAACGAACCTTCTGAAGCATCCTTATGCTTCAGAAAGGGCCTCGCGATAATATTTTTAATTTATGTTGAAATATAATAAAATGTACCTACTATCAATATAATATGGACATTTATATTCCAAAATATTATTAATTTGAATAAGGCATAACTAAAAATAATATTATGGGTAGGTACTAATTCTACGCAACAGTACAATACCACTTTAAAAATGAATAGATACATTAATAATACATGTAAGTGTATGTGAGAGTAATGTGTTTGTTTAATGTACTTGTATGAAAATGTATGACATTTGCTACATAATGACAGCTCATAAACTCTTATGGAAATTAAATACTAAATTGACTTGTTTTTTCATTTGGTATGGACTCAGATCTTTAATATTGAAAATCATGTCTATACTAATCATAAATAATGCATATATTTTTTCTCAAAAAAAAACTCCAGTACTTTGGGTAATTTGTTTGTGGAATCATTAGGGAAAGCCTTTGTTCAGCAATGGACCTTTTAGGCTGATGATGATGTCACTGGACTGTGATAACTTGATGAGTAATAGGATAAAAATGACTGTTTGATTGATATAATGACAAAGTTAAGTTAGTTGTGTAGTGTAGTCGTAGTAGTTGTATTTTACTATTACTATCTCTGTGACTAGTTCATGTTTATAGAAAAATCATTATGCATTTAGTATTGACGTAGACACGAGAATGACTTATGTACTAGGTTGTTAAATTTCCTTACGTCAATTCCACTACAATGTTGTTTGCAAATAACCCCTACTAATATTATCAAAGTGCAAGTTTGTTTGTATCGCTTTGAAGCAAGAACTACTAAACAGATTATCTTAAAACTTAATACACATTCTTGCAGGGTGTAAAAAGTATTATTTGATACTTTTTTTACGAAAGAGAAAATTATTTGGTCATTTAGCGTAATCCTGTCCCAACCTTTAGGATCTGTAAATTTAATGGCATCAATGCGAGCAAAGCCGCGTATAAAAGCTATTAAATTATAAAATCGGATCCACGCGGAAGTCATAACAGGAGATAGGAGATATTATTAAGCAGTGACTTTATATTGACGTCCAACTTTAAACTAAAATACTATTTAATTGGCCCATTTTTTAAGTCCCTTCGTAGCAATAAAACTTGTTCATTCTATGAGGTTGTATTGTATCGAGGCAATTGCCGAAACTTGATTTGACACAAATAAAATATTTTTTTGAAATCATATGAAGCGGCTTATCGATGGAAATTAATAAATACGCCTGCCCATACTCTGTGTTAAAGGAAAATAATTACTGCAGATAGGATAGGATTTCTATCAACATTTTGCAGCGCTCGTCACTGGAGTGTCTGGTGTCTAAAAATGTCAAGTCTCCTAGACCTAGTAATAATTTTACTAGCTACAGAACACTACTGAAACACAGAACTGCATATCACTCGTATTTCACGGGACGCTATTGGCACGGTGTGTATGTACCAACCTAAAGAACTCAGTTTAGGGCCTACACATAATATATATTACCAAGAAGTACGGCCATTAATTTCACTGCTAGACAAGGGCTGGAAAGACCTAAAGACATTGGGCATGTTTGCAGGTCGCCTCTGGTGAGAATGCCTATGCCAAAAGCTTGATTCTGGAACTTTCTCTCACATCCCTAATTTATGGATTGTTTAATGTCCTCCATGTGCACTTTTCATCCGTCATCCGTAAAGAAACGTATAATAAAAAACAGATAATTATGAACACAATGAATATTTTTCAATTGAAACGTGCATATCGTTCATAAATTACTCGTAGCAGTAATGTAAGACTAAACGGACTTTGACTTTTCAAAATAATTTGCATTGGTATATTCCGATTTTCTCGCAAGACCATACTCATATTCTGGAAGTTATTTTAAATATGTATTTATTATTAGAGATTTAATCCGTAACAAAATTAATTCAACGTGTGTGTAATCACGTAAACATAAGACAGTGTTAAATTTATATAGTGAGAGATTTTAGTTAATTGTTATGAAAATGTATATATATAACTAAATAGGGTGCATATTTACTAGTACACCTAAATAAATTAAATCAATTTTGAAGACGATAAGATGTTTTAATAATTAAAAGAAGAAGTAATGATTCTTGAATACAACTTTTAAACCGTTATCTAATGTTACAAAACATGTTTTAAAACTGCTTTATTATAATTAAAACTGCTTTATTCTTAAAACTTCTTCATTGTGCGAGTGTCTTAAAACACTGACAAAAATATTTTCTATTCTGTTTATATATAATACACGTTATCCAAGATTTTATGTTAAACTATAAAAAGTTATTTTCGCGCTATTTACCAACTTAAACCCGTGATTCTCTTAGAGAACTTTTCAAAGAAATTAGTATATGACAGTAGCGTCACAATATATTTATGAGAATTTAATGTACGTGCGTAAAAATATTCATATGTTTGATTAAAACTGTGATTTTCACAGTCTCAACACTAGAAATAGAAACAAACTTGCTGTTCCAAATCTTCGGCTACACAAAGTGGGTAATCTTTTGTTACCACATACATATTGTCGATCTTCCTTACTTAAGTTTAAAGCTATAATTAAAAGTACCCTTTTGAAAAAAGGATATTACTGTGTTAACGACTATTTAGCCGATAACTTATTTGGTCTTAATGTGCTCGCATTGTGTTCCAAGTAAAATGAGTCGAATGAGAACATTGTAAACCCCATTTTTTTAAAAGAGTAACTACAACGAGTTTCTTGCCGGTATCTTCTCGGTAGATAACAACCTCCCGAACCGGTGGTAGATTCATTAAAATAACTTCTTGACGATTCAAAGTGTCATGTAATGATTTATTTGAATAAAACATTTTTGAGTTTGAGTTTATTGTCCCATTAAATTACAGTCAAAATTGTTTTTTATAACACAACTTTTATACTTACACAATTTATGAGGAAACTCCAAAAGTTTGTACACAGAAATATTGGCCACAATAAACGAATGCACAAGCCACTAACTTTTCGTTGAAATCGCGGGGCCGTCGGTGCGAACGCGGCTCCACCGGCGTGCGTCTAAATCGCGACTAACCTACAGAACGGAACGGAGAGCGGCACCCTAAGGTCATTGCCAACATTTTTATTAATTTATTTAATAATTAATTCACACCGACAAAAAATCATAAACATGGAAAGATACAACAGGTATTCATTTGCTTGTTAACTGTGTCATATAAACGGCTGGTATGCGAGATCAGTTGTAAAATAATTAATCACATTGAATCTCATGCTTTAAGCTTTAGTACTATTAAGTGAAGATTAGATTATTCTGAATCGTCTAAAAGCCGTCTTTTTAAGTGGGTGTCCATCACAGTGCAAAGAAATATAATAAGTTTTAGACATTTCTGCAGTTCGAGATGACGGCTGCTAGCAAATCCAGTGCAATATGAGACCTAACATTCTGTCGTCTCAGTTTACAGGCGCAAGTTGGTTTTGACAGAAAATCTTTATTAACAACATATATTGGTTTCTTGTAACACTGAATCTATTAAATGCAGGTATATGTTTGGTTATTGGTCTTTTAGATCAATTCAAAGTTTGTAATGAAAATTTGAATGGCATCTTTTTTTATGTACCAACTTAAGAAGAAGACAATCTAATGTATTGGGGTCAACATTATCAGCTCATTATACGTCCGCTCCGAGGGGCACGAGCCTACTCGTAAAGGATGTATCTCTCTTCAACCTATCGCCTCATCCTAGTACACTGCTTGACATAGGTATCCCATTTTGCCCCAGATATCGCTGTCCTCCGCTTTCCTCATCCAGCCTCCACTAGTGACCTTTCTCAAATCGTCAGTCTATAGGGTCGGAGACCGTCCTACGCTATGCATAGGTGACCAGCATACGTATGTATACATAGCCTTATTCGCCCACGCGGGCCCAGTGCGGATTGTCCGACTTCATGCATTACCTTTGAATCTACGCAAGCGTGCACAGGTTTGCTCACGATGTTTTCCTTCACTGTCGGATAAATGTACATACTTACTGTTTCGAAAATTCGCCAAAGTCATTAGTGCGTGGCAAGATTTGAACCTGCACCCTCCAGATTGGATATTATTTTGATAAATCTTGTATCTTGTGCTTGCGTTTGCTTTGTAGAAACGGAAAAAATGAAATTATTTTCGACATCACATTAGGAAATTAAAAAATAACAGTATTTTCCCAACATTGAATGGATGTTATTATACATATAAACCTTCCACTTTAAACAATCCATCTATTAGAAAAACCGCATCAAAGCGCGCTTTGTAATTTTAAAGATTTAAGAGCACATAAGGACATAGGGACAAAAAAAGATAGATATTAAATTGAAGCTATGGTAGTTTCGTGTATAGATTTGAATATTCGATATTCAATGTAGCAAGATGACATTTTGCTGAAAATGTATAAATCAAAAGGTTTGAAGTACCGCTTCACCTGTTCAGGATGCCCAACTTTTTTGCGGCTATTTGAGCTTTGGACTCAATGTTTTTGAAGTTAAGAGTAATCGTCAACTCCACGCCAAGTATGTTCAGTTCGTCAGTTAGAGGGACAAACGTGCACGAATAGACGGTGAAGTATTGAATGCACTTTTTTTGGATGAAAACAAACAGGCCTTGGTTTTGGCAGCATTGAATTCAACCAAATTATCGTCTCCCCAGGCAGCAACTGATTCTAAGGTATGATCAAACGCGTCACCATTGCCCTCCTCAAGGTTTGAACCTCACCATCGCAAGCCTTTGCACCAGAAAAGTATCATTCTGAGACAGTACTGTCATCTGCATAGCCAACAATACCTGGAATAAGCAGTTCATTGATGTGGAGCAGGAAAAGCGTCCAGAGAGAACCGATCCCTGAGGAACACCGGCATTAATCTGATACTGCTCGGAAGAGCAACCATCCAAAACCACTCTGATTGAACGATTACTAAGGAAATATCATTTGTTGGAAAGGCATAACATTCTTTAATAAAATACCACAAATCTTGCCGATTGCCTTTTCACCAGTTTAAATTAAAGATTAAAAAAACCCTCATGAAAAAAGGTTACTATACAATAGAAGAATATTAATCGGATAAAGATGTGTGGTCTTGCACTTAGTGTTCCAGTTACAAAATCGTTGTAATAAATTATTGTAAATCTATGTGTAGGTAAATGACAAAACTGTAACCACTGATATAAAAAGATTAAAAGAGTAACTCGAGTTTCTTGCCGGCTCTTCTCGAAGATCCTACTTATTCCGAACCGGTGGTAGAGTCACAAAAATATGATAATAATAACAATTGACGATTCAAAAGTATCTGTAACAGATTTATTTGAATAAAGATTTTTTTTCTTTCTTTCTTTCTTTCATATCCAGTTACAAAGGCCCACAGGAATCCCATAGGCTGGAAGCTTGTTGTTATTTCTTTATCAAAAATATTAACTTTATATGTTACGCAAAATACATATCTGGCAAAGATCAGAAAAGATTATTTTGTGAATCTAGATATCTGTAAACACACTGTTGTTGCAAAAAAAGTTTCATGGTGTTTTGTTAAGGAATTAACGTGTTGAAAATCATTAAGTTTCAGTTCCATGTTGTGGAGTCAAGCAAACTCAAACTCAATTCATATTTATTCAAATAAATCTTTTACTGATACTTCTGAATCGTCAACAGTTGTTATTATATTTTACTTCCATAACTCTACCACCAGTTTGGAAAAACTAGGATCTTCGAGAAGAGATGGCAAGAAACTCGATAGTCACTCTTTTAAACTTTATAATGGTAACAGAGTTTTGTCATTAAACCTACACGTAATTTTAAAATGAAATGGTTTTACAATGTTATCGTAGTCTTATTTATAAAGCATGGGCAAGCTAAGACCAAATGTTGTTGTCAGCTAAGTAGTCATTTACAGTGTAATAACCCTTTTTTAGGAGGGTAGGGTAAGCTACTCGTTTCATCTAAAAAACCTGCCGATCTAATATAGGAGCTCTGGTGAACTCCAAACTCGATCTGGAACTGGCGAATTACAGTTGTAAGCTCCTGGGTTGAAAATAATAGAGAAATCTTTTTACAGAATTGGATAAGTATTGCTGTAGTACAAAACATGTTTATTCAAACGTATATCTCTTTCTAATATTAATTAAATAAAAGATTGCTAAAAACTTCAAAAATGTATTCATGATGTATCATTAAAAATATCAACGAAATTAGATTATAACGACATTTAGTATTTTTTATTCGTCACAAACGGTGAAACGTATGTGTATGTTCAAAAATAAATCTAATTATTTCCAGCAGCAACGCATTTCTTTGCCTCTGGTATCGCAAGTGTACATGGGCGACGGCGTCATTTACCATCAGATGAGCCGCCTGCTCGTTTGCCCGCTATAACAAAAAAAAAGACAGATATTATTCTCCGTCATTGCAGCACTCTTATAACAGTAATTTTACTAACTACAGTGCCGTCATCCCGAACACAAAAGTGCATAACACTCCTGTTTCACGGGACGATTTCTGGCACTGCGGTGGTACCTACCTAAACGACTCGGTATCGAGTCTACCACCTAGTAATAGTTCATATATTCAGGATATCATGTCATTAATAGACTAATTAAACATACAAAGTCTAAATTGAATAATTTGAATACTTGAAACTTTATTGGTATCTACGCTCATTTCGTCACTGACACACCGATGATGAAGTAACTAAACAGCCAAGTCGTACATATTTACAAATTTCTTGAAGTTAGGGTCGGTAAGAGTTTGGTCGTGTAGATTTAGGAGCTTGGCTCTACATGAGATCTGATATTTTTTTACAGGGCAAACCTTATGTGGTCGTACTGGCAACATTTTACATGTAATGTTGTTGTTGGGATAGGCGTGTCTTTTTCTTTGAGATACGGAGTCCTAGAACTATAATACCAAAGGCTGTCAAGTTCTACTTTACTTCAATAGTATCGAAAACCATTGGCTATGACCTCTGTCTTTAAGTACCTAAACAAGGGCGAATTTAGTTCTTAGGGGTTCCCGCCATCTCTGAAAACAGAAATATTATAATAATCACGTCAGCAATCTTGTACTAGAAAAGGCGAAGTAATATTATTGTTTTACTGTTTTAAGAGAAAGCCCCTAGGTATTTATAATAATGACGGGTATTATCGAGAATTTTGTTGTCATAGACAACATCGATCTATTGGTTCTTTAATATTCCATTTCTGTTCGTAAACATTTTTGTTTCTGGTAAACAGTTTGTTCGTTGCCCTTTTCCGATTTTTGTGGAAAACATTGTGTATTAGGAATAAATATTTTCTGTCCACCATTGTCCTCAATCAAACTTATAGAGGTATAGAAAGATCGTTTCCTCTATATAAGTGGAGCGTGTGGATGAAATAAAATACATTCCTATGATAAAAGTGTAGTCCAAGCCTTTGGGATCTATATTTATCTTACGGGTAACGAAATTGCGTAACTCACTGCAGAATATTATTTATAATAATCTAAGATAAACAATAAACAATTAACGTACATTATAATAAATATCCACTGATATTCACACAACTCCATCTAGCCCAACAACTGATAAGCATACTATTATATTTTTTTTTGTAAACACATACGGCATCGACTGGCGATATATCGAGGTGATGAAGTGACTCTCCAACGCAGCGATGATGACCCTTCAGATCCAAGACCAGCGGAGAAACCCATTCATTTGCGTCGTGGTGTGAGAGAGGGAGATGTTACTCGTATATCCCCGAGACTGTTCACAAACGCATTGGAGGATGTCTTCAGACCCTGGACTGGTCTGAACGAGGCGCCAACGTCAATGGAAAGTATATTTCTTATCTTCATTTTGCTGACGATATTGTCATCGTGGTAGAGTCATCGGAAGAGCTTGCGGAGATGCTGAACAGTCTTAATGAATCTTCCCGACGAGTTGGGCTTGGCATGAATTTGGACAAGACGAAAGTCATGTTCAATAATCGTGTCATGCCACAACCGATATGCTTCGATGGCTTCCCTCTCGAGGTTGTGCAGGGTATATCTTTCTAGGTCAAATCATCCAACATGGCTGACATAACTTCGAGAGGGACTCTAGTAAAGGGTTCAGTTGGGCTGGGTGGATTCGGTAAGCTACACCATGTCCTAACATCAACTATTCCGCAATGCTTAAAGACGAAAGTCTTAGAGCAATGCGTCCTACCAGTGCTAACATGACTGCGGGATTGGTTCACAAGTTCAAAGTCACTCAACGCGCAATGGAGCGAGCTATGCTTGGGGTCTCTCAAGGATAAGATCAGAAATGATTTATTCGGTAAGAGAACTAAAGTTACCGACATAGCCCGCCGCATCAGCAAGTTGAAATCACAGTGGGCTGGTGCGACATACGCGCAGAACCGATGGCCATTGGAGCAGACGAATTCTGGAGTGGAGACCGTGTCTTGGCAAGCGCAGCGTAGAACGCCCTTAGGCCCGATGGACCGTCGACTTGCGAAAGGTCGCTGGTGGAGGCTGGACGAGGAAAGGGTTATATAACAAGGATCGCTTTGTTATACCTTTCCAGGTGTTTTTTATGTTATAAGTGTACAGGACGGTCTGGACGCTCACGTGATGGTAAGTGATACGCCAGACCATGACAGAGTGGCATTAAAGGAGACCAACAACTAATAGATAGTTATTATCCTCCATCAATGCCACACTGCGCCTCACCCGAGACAACAGATGCTAGGTCTCATATACCCGGTAATTTCACTAGCTACAGTGCCCTCATCCCGAAACACAAAGTGCATAACACTCCTGTTTCACGGGATGATATCTGGTACTACCTAAACGACTCAGTATCGAGTCTACTACCTAGGTATACACAAAACGACAATAAATTAACTTACACTTATAAGAATTCTATATACTGAAAGGAATGAGAAATGTTATTAGCATGGAATTAGAAAGAAGTAATTCTTATTACTCCTAGTCTTAATATGGACCTAAATTAGATAAATACTTTTTTAATTTTGATATAGTAAAAGTCTGTGCCTTTGCAAGGAAGCCTGACAGATAACCATAGATAGATAATATTTCTGTTGGTATAACTATGAAATTATTTTGTTACTGTTTATGACGTCATAAGCTAAAATCAGTTCTTGAGAAAATAGAAGTCTATAGCTCCATGAATAATAATGTCTATAGGCGACGCTGAGCCTTCCCCGGCTTAATAAAAACAATTTTATTTTATCATTAGAATATTTGTAGCTTTATCCCTCAAACCGTATATCCACGAGGGGCCCAAGATCCCTCGTAATTTTTGGTTCAAATTAATTAAGTCAGGCTTATACTTAGACATAATTCGTGAAATGTTAGACTTGTCACGCGGCGATGCTCGTCAATCATAAACGATATTTCTAGTAACACGTGTTCCGGATTATCAATTTAGAATAAGCTTCATGGATTTGACAGTCTGTAGGACACCTGGGATAGTAAATATTATTTTTAACTATCATATTTTTAGTCATAATATCCACAGGGATTATTTTTAATTAAATTTGATAATAATGAATCGATGTAAAGCTTTAAATCCCCAACATAAATATAATGAAACAATTTTCAATAGTTAGAGCGAGTTCTGCAGTATAAGACTGTCTTGGCTAGTGAAGCGTAGGATGCCTTTTAGGCTGATGACCCCCGAGTCCAAAGGGTCGCTGGTCTTAGGTGGTGGTAGACTCAGTACTGAGTCATCTAGGTAGATACCACGAGTGCCAGGTACCGTACCGTGCAATAGAAGTGTTTTGCATTTCATTAAAATATGACATGGGAAACTTTAAGAAAAGAGCATATTCCTATCTAAAAGGCAAGCAACGCACCGGTGGCGCTTCTGGTATCACCGTTGTTCCTGGGCGGAGATGAACACTTTCCATCAGGTGTCTCTCCTGCTCGTTTGCACCCTATAACATATAAAAAAAACTTTAAAAAAATGTTGGTCTCAACCAGGTGAACAAACTAACCTTCCCGTTCACTGAATGTCATAAAAAAAGGCTCTCTTAATGGTAAATGATATTGCCACCCATGTTTGCAATACCAGACAGCATAGAAATATGTTGTCGGCGCTTTACTTAAATAGCTCTTTTAAAGCTCGCTAGGTCGTACTGATCGTTAGATGGTAATAGTTATTTATTTAACTGAAAGCTTTCAAATTGGACATAATTGATATACCGGGTTCTACTCTATGCACATTCAACTTTTTTATTTTTTGTTTGTAATAGTGTACGGACGATCAGTTCGTTCACCTGGTGGTAAGTGAATACGCCTGAACATGATAGAATGTGTAACTGTGGAAAGAAATCAATAATAGCAGGTAGTCTTATTTTCCGTCAACACAACTATGCCGCCACCCGAAAGACACACGTCCAGGTCCCTCGTACCCGGGAATTTTACTACCTGCACTACTACACATCTCGAAAACACAGAAGCGCGAAACAGTCCTATTTTACGGGACGCTATCTAGCAATGTAGTGATACCTACCTAGAGAGTTGTCTAGGTAGGTATCACCGTACGTGCTAGACTTGGTACTAAGTTTACCACGTAGTTGCCGTCTGTTCGTTTGCCCCATATTGCATAAAGTTTTTTATTCAAAGAGTGAACTGCTGTAAGGACGCTACATTTTATCACAGAGCGGTTTTCACTTCTACTTCGGCTTCCTTTACATTGTTATCCTTCTAGGTTCAATGTTGTAAGAACTGAACTGTAAAGAAATAGCTTTTTCAAATTATGTATCCTCAAAACTAATCAGCCAAGTCATTCAACAATAAACATAACAATCGAAATATGTTTTTTCGGATCGGGACGGTCAGTACGCTACCTGGTTAGTGATACGCCTGACCATAACAGATTGAAGATTTTAATATACAAATAATAATATAACTGAACGAAAAGGTGATTTTAGTATTTTGATTGAAATAATATATTATATTTCATACCACGTATTTTTTATCTGTAAGTGGTTAAAATTATTTTAGGACTTTTTTTCGGACATTTGGAGCTGTATTCAAATGAAAAGTCTGTCCATTTTTTTAACCGAAATAACGTCAAATGGATGGTAAAAATTAGAACGTAATTTTACAAAAAATCCTTTTGTCAAACTCTTATACATTAAAACCTAACCTTTAAAGTAAAAAAACTGCTGAATCCATCCCCATAACATCTATTCACGTGAAAGACATGACGGAATTAAAAAATCAATGAATATAATTTGCAACCCATATGGTGGAGTGTTGAAAAGTTTTGTGCATAACATATGTGTTTATATCAAGCTTTCTTCGTGTTTCTCCTTTTATAATGTGTATTATTACTAAAAGGAACCTTAATTTCAAACGGTTGTTTATCAGCTTGTAATAGTCCTATATGTTTAGGTAGATGCTATGATTAGTATAATATTATTTAATCTGTGGTTTGAGTCAAGATGACGCTATGTTATGTATCTGAAGATATAAAAAAGAATTACAACGAAAAGTTCAGGTATAAATCGTTATTGGAAGAGCGGTACAAAAATAGATTTAATCAACTAACACTAAGTATAGTATGACAATTAATTTTCATTGCGGGGATCATACCTAATATTTCACACATTAATATTATTTTGTCTCTAAGAGGCTTGTGATTGCAGAAGACACGGATCTTAAAAAATAAATTTTGTTACATATCAGCTTTTTATTATTAACTAAATAATTAATATGTATGTCAGAGCACGATAGACTTTATAAACAAAATGTATGTACAGTATCGTTAGCGTTATAGTTAATGCCAACGATTCATGTTAATATTGAGAATCAAACTGTTTAGTTTACTAAAATCAAGTTAGGTTTGAGAAGTAAAAGAAATAATAATTAAACTTAACTCTTTTATTGCAAATATTACAATACAACAATTAGTATCTTACTTACATGACTAGCACGACCCAAATCTCAAACCAGAATGTGATTTTCAATCATTGGCTCACATTCGGCACTAGGAACCATAAAGACATGGAAGGACGACTAAAATAAAACTGCACTGCATATCTTCATTCCTTTTTCCTTAAGGTACTTAATAGTGTGTAGAAAGAGACATGTGTTACGAGTCGTTTCATTACTGATACGTTGTCACAACTTGATTTGATTGATGAATTTGCAAGTGATGGAATGAATTATTATTTTTTATCGATAGTTATTGTATCTGAAATACCGATAATGTGCTCTAGCGTAGGTACGAAATATTTGGTTTTCGATATGGAGGTCGTGGGTTCAATTCTCACGGGGATTACTATTATGTAGCTTCGATGGCGTCCTTCTCGAGGTTGCAAGAATATGTTTCCTTAGACCAAACTATTCAACTTGGCCATAACACTTTGTGAGGGAAACTAAGAGGAATCAGTTGGGCTGGGCGGCATTTGACAAGTTACTTCAGTCTTCATGTCGACGATTCCGTAATGCTTAAAAACAAAAGTCTGAGCAATGCGTCCTACACGTACCAACATACACAGGTGAGACATTGACACGGACTACGAAACTGGTTCCCTAGTTATATGTCACTCAACGGTCAATAAAGGGAGCTATGCTCGGGGTTTCTCTCAAGGATAAAATCAGATTTACTAGGTGAGACTCGATACTGAGTCATATATGTAGGTATTAACGCAGTGCTAGATATCGTCCTGTTAAATAAGATGAGGGCACTGTAGCAACTAAAAGTGACCTAGATCATCACATTATACACCTCAAATAACTGTATATCTCCACTATTTGATGGATCTTATGCCCGTGCAAGTCGGGGCAGAAGTGCTTAGAAACAGATCCTGCTGTGGTCTTCCATTCAGGTCTCTCGAATCGTCTTATCCACTCTTGTTTCATCTTTTCATACTTTGGAAAATTGTAATATTATAATAAACTAATATATTGCTGATTTTGCTTCGCCGAAAAGCCTAACTAAAATATCGATATGTAGAAGCCACATCACTAGTTGACATGTTTCTAGAAAATTTAATTAGGATATTTTAGAAAAAGTAGACAAATACTGTTTTGGCTTTCATTTGAAAAGTACAACTATAAGTTAGAAACATTTATATTATAGTTTACACACATTTCCTGATTTATTTGATATAAATTAATCAAAAATCAGAATGAAAGTGAATCGTTATGCTTTTTATCCTTCCCGAATGTGAATAACAGCCGTCAAATACACAAGACATGTTTTTATGACCTAAAACACTTCATAAGGAACGAGCACACATAAAGATAAATCACTATCTGAGCGCAAATTAAACAGAAAATAATTTTCTTATAATCAGAGCGCCAAACCACTGATAGTACTATAATCCGGCCATGTGAGCAAGGTGTCAAACTGTTTTTAAACAATCTTTATGAATGCACGTAAAATGTGATTTTGAATTTAGTCGTATGCTAAATAAGTCCAATGACATAATATTGTATTAAGTCCACTGACAGATGTGACGACTGCTAATTATGAGAACTATGTTCAGTTTGCGGTCTCATTTTCGCCTACGCAAAATCGTGTAAGGAGTGAGAGCATCAGGTATAGGTTTTAAATCGCTATTTTAGCCCGGATTCTATGCTTTAGTTATAATTCTATGTTTCGGCACTTAACACGCCGCCATCTTACCGCCATGTCAAACTTACATTTCGTCGTATAAAACTATGATGCTGCACGCTGGATGCGATTATTATGACATTAAGATAATTGCAATTAGACGCTTACAATATTTGCTTAATTAATAACTTAATTAATTAAGCTTATTCCATAATTGAATACAAAAAGACAACAATAAATGGCTAACAAAATAACTTTCTATTCAAGGTTGCCGGAACTTAACAATAAAAACGTGGATTATAAAAATCCTAATATGAATTCTTAACTCAACAAGTTATTTAATGATATCTAATATTCACTACATATTATAATAATATTTATCGGTATTAAGATTTGTTATTAACAAAACAGATTTCTATTTAAGATTAATAAAACATTAGTTAATTCACAGATTTAATAATATATACTAGTTAATTGTTCTAAATACACGGATAGTTTCGCTAATCTCGTGTTGGTAACTTATTATCAAAACAGCATTACTCCAATTCAGTAATGCTGTAATAATTATTGTACTAATTAAATTAAGCTTTAAAATGTTTAATGATTTTATAAGAGATGTTACATTGGAAGTTATGAATTCATAAAAAATGTAATTACAACAATCGCCGCCACAGGAAACACTAATGGTTTTGTCAAAACACTGTTCCTTAAAATCATTAAGGATTAAGTTGTAATACAGTTAAATATATTGTTAAATAATATTTAATGAATTATCTATTGATATTAAAATGGTTGCGGCGACATGTATGTTATTGATGAATTGCCTATTACAAATTTTGGGGCAAGAATTTCATCACCTGCTTTTAGTTTTAGTTTGCACACAGTCTTAAACTCTTAACCGCAAATTTACTAGTAGTATTATATTATATTTTATTCATCGTAAATAGGTTTATATAAGTCATGTAATTTTACAGTTACGCTTTCAACTACCATATAAAAAGGCTTACTTATTTACAGTATAGAAACGAAACAATTCTATATAATTTATGGATTTGAAGAATCTGAAATACTTAAATTTAAATGTATCGGTATACAAATCATGTCAGACAACGATTCTTCGGCATATTTTTACGTAATGAAATTAGGAGGGAATGGTATTTTATTTTCCAACCTTTCCTTTATAAACCTATTCTGTTTCCAACAACTCAGTTATACAGTATTTCGGATGTATTAACTGTGCGACAAATATATACTCCACACAACGTTACGCAAAACATCAACAACTGCATATAACAACTTAAAGCTTAGTAATAAGCGGCGGAAAGATATAGTCTGCAAGTCGGAGTTTTGCAGGCTATCGCTTACAAACGTCATTTTAACTTTGTCTCGCCTACATTATATAATAAATAAACAAACTCTTTTGCATCTTCCCACTTACTCTATATAAATGCAAGATCCGAATTACAGACTGGTTGAAGAGCCTAAACATTTGATACTAAATTACACACACACACACACACGCACGCACGCACGCAGCACGCACGCGCACGCACGCACGCACGCACGCACGCACGCACGCACGCACGCACGCACGCACGCACGCACGCACGCACGCACGCACGCACTCACGCAGCACGCACGCACGCACGCACGCACGCACGCACGCACGCACGCACGCACGCACGCACGCACGCAAGCAGCACGCACGCACGCACGCACGCGCGAACGCACGCACGCACGCCGCACGCACGCACACACACACACACCCACACACTTAGTGTATGAAGATAGACGATAGATGTAGAATAAAGACTTTATTTTATTATTATTTATTTTAGTATACTTTTGGTAGACAAGTACTACCTACCGTACAAAATTTAATTTTTATGTAGTACAAAGTTATGTTAGTGTTTAGTTTAGTATTCTAATTCAAAAAAATTGTAAAAACCTTAGAAGTTTTGCCATATGTGTCCGTAATCAAAGGCTGGTTTTGCAGATTTCTTTAAAATCGTTCTTTTTGTGATATACTACATATAATTAACATTGTGCAAAACAGAACCTTTACAGGTCAAAACTTGACTCATAGTTTTTTGGTAAACTTTTTAAATCGTTATGCAACAGTTCACTAGGTGGTAGACTCGTTAGATAGGTACCACCGCCGGTACCTATCTAGCTCCAAGCTTCTATTCCACCGGTGAAATAGAAGCTTGGAGTATCAATATCTAAGAATAGAAGTGTTTTGCACTTCTATTTCGGGTTGAGGGCCTGTAACTAGTGAAATTACGGTATAAGAGACCTAACATCTATTGTCTCGGTGTCGGGCGCAATGCGACATTGGTGGAGAATAATAACAGTTTGAGTTGTTGGTTTCAACTAATGCCGCTCTGTCATGGTCAGGCATATCACTTACCATCAGGTAAGCATCTGATCATCCTATCACTGTTACATAAAAAAACATCGCTTGTAGAAACTAAGCATTTAAACAAGCGGTAGTAATCTATTTCTAATAAAGTTTATTCTGGAAAGAAAAAGTGCTTTCTTGCCCGAATTCTATTATTTGTAGTTATATCACTTTCCGTCGCACAGACCAAAGCAAAACTAAGACATTACAGTTCAAGAGCTTTGGATTACTGCTACTGAGGTGTTGATAAGTTCAAAGTCACTCAACGCGCAATGGAGCGAGCTATGCTTGGGGTCTCTCTTAGGGATAAAATCAGAAATGATTTAAACCGTAACAGAACTAAAGATACCGACATAGCCCGCCAGATTAGCAAGTTGAAGTGGCAGTGTGCTGATCACGTATGTCGCAGAACCGATGGCCGTTGGAGCAGATGAGTTCTGGAGGGAAAACCGCGTCTTGGCAAGCGTAGCGTAGGACGCCCTCCGGCCTGATAGACCGACGACTTGCGAAAGGTCGCTGGTGGAGGCTGGATGAGAAAAGCGGACGATTGGTATATCTGGCGAAAAATGGGGGAGACCTATGTCCAGCAGTGGACTGCGATAGGTTGAAGAGAGAGAGTCTGATATGATACATGTACTAACCGTCAATTTTACTGTGTAATACAGTAAACATACGAGTATGTTTTTATAACCGTGACTTCTGGGTATTGAGATGATAAAATACCTTCACAAAGTTAAGACTTCATAAGTAATATCGCCCCGATTACCATTAACCTATAAAATTAATTGCTCAAGTGAAGTTACAACCTCACATTAATCGTTTTGCATAATCCGTTTGACGCGACTGCAAATTAGGTATTTCAAACGGCTGGCAACCTGTGTGAGTGACGCACATATACAGCCTGGCAGCAGGTCGGCAGGTTGCATCGAAAAGCTAGGTGTCTTAAATAAATTCACTTTCGTGGTCATAATTTATTTAAGGTATGGAATTTAGTAATTACGTTGTGTATGGGTGTTTTAAGAAAATTTAAATAATTATAATAAATGCTAGCTTTTGCTCGCAGCTTCACTCACGTTGCAATTCTTAACTAAGTTAGAAGTACAATATTATTAATTAGGTATAGCTTTGCAGCTTTTTTTATGATACGAAGTGAATAGGACTGTCAGGACGCTCACCTGATGGTAAGTGATACGCCTGACATGACAGAGCGGCATTAAAGGAGATCAACAACTGATAAACAGTTATTATTCTCCATCAGCTGCACTGCTCCCGGCACCCAAGACACCAGGTGTTAGGTCTCTTATACCCGGTAATTTCACTAGCTACAGTGCCCTTATCCAGAAACACAAAAGTGCATAGCACTCTAATTTGACGGGACGATCTCTGGTAATGCGCCAGTACCTAACTAAACGACTTAGTATCAAGTCTACCGACTACCTTGGTGGTAGTAGCATTACTTTGTTTCAGCGTTTGTAAAAAATTTGGGCCTCCAAAACTTCTTTGTGCACAGTATTCTTAATTAATCTGTCATAAGCGCTGAAGCTATCAAGCTATTGGGTGAACTTACTTTTGAGTAAGTAACATAGAATATTACTTACTCAATTACTTACTTAATATAATAGTTAACACGTCGGCAGCTGTTACACCAAGGGTTCGGGTGCGATCCCCGGCCAGTACAAACATTTGTGTGTATCAACATATTGTGTGTTTCTTCTATGTACAATATGTATGTCATCAACATCATCCTCAGCTCATTAAACGTCCCCATCGAGGGGCACAAGCCTACCCGTATAGGTAATATAGTCGTAAGTCGTCCACGCGGGCCCAGTGCGGATCGCCCGACTTCACGCACAATCCTTGAATCTCTTCGCAGGCGTGCGCAGGTTTTTCACGATATTTTCTTCGCCGTAAGAACGCCTCCCAATCGAACAAAAATAATTGTATATAACGGTCATACCGTTGTCTAGTACCCATACTAAACTCGGGGTTAAATGGCACTGAGTGAATGTCAGTGGATATTTATTTATGTATTTGTTTATTATTTCAAAGTTCCTCCATTGCCGCACTAATCTCCGAACGTCAACATCCGGGATGTTCTATGTTACCGGGGTTGGTTTCCTTACTTTAGTCCTTAAAGTGGACCATTGTGCGTGAGTCATAGAGGCCTGTTGGACACTCCAACCAGCCCATCTCCCTCCAGAAGCCGATCAATCTTTCCGGTCTTTTCAGAACGTCCACAAGTGTTACCGGTGAACCAATTGTTTCCTTACGGATTTTGGCTACGCCTTAGTACTTATGGAGCACATGCACCAGCGTTTCCTCTTCCTCCATGCATCATCTGTACAGATGAATGTCTGTTATACCTAATGTGTAGAAATGCTTGTTTAATTAGCACTGTACAGTAATGGTTCCTGACACTAGTAAGACTATATCTGTCCATGCACAAAAGACGCCTGGACAGTTTCCTGTCTGGAAATCGTATGGCCTCCTTGGATTACCTGCATCCTGGTGTAGATGTCCACCATTCCGAAGCAAATGTTTATAGTTCAGCCAGTTCTTCAACTGACTAAATGGGATTAGTATGATCGGTTCCAGTCCGATGGCTTTGGTGTTTCTAGTTTATGGAATACTTTGGACCCCTTGTTCAGTTCAATGAAATCTTAAAATGTCGCAAATCTTAACTTATTTTTGCCTACAATCTGAGAATTTTTATTAAAAGCAGATTTTTTGTACATCATGCAAAGAATATTTTCTTTTGTTAAATTTAAACTAAGAACTAAGGGCCGAAATATGTAATATTTTTAAGGCGATTTCATTTTATGGAAAAAAATTGTATGACAAAAAGTGTATTTCTTAATTATATGAATGGTCCATTTCTTACGTATTAAATTAAAAAATGTAAAGATATGAAATTTCAACATACGCTGTGACGCTGAGGTCCATTATATGGTTTATGGTACTCAACTCAATAATTCCCTATACTGATTTAGGAAGTCAATGTACACTTTTATAGAGTCTGATGTAGGAAATCATAAACTAAAGTATTTTAAACTTATCCTTTGATGTGTTAGAAATGAATCAAACGATAATTTATGTTTCCCATGTGGGAGTCCAATCCACCATATCCGACTTTCCAGTAGACTAAGGAAAAAGTCTAATTAACGCAGTACAACAACATATATCGCTTTTTTTTATTGTGTCATTCGAATTTGCAATTAATAATGTAATTAATTTCGGAAACCTGCAAAAACAATATTTGTACTGTACAATATTATGTGTACCTTATGATTTACTGACTAACTTAATTCCCGATTTTCTGTGGGTTAAAACACAAATGATTAATAGCGTCAGTAAAACAAAGTTACTTGGAATTAGTTTGGTTTCAAACGTAAGAAACACTAAAACTCAATTTGTTTAAAAAAATAGTTATACTTTTTGCTTCAAAGTATGGACACAATGGCGCGCTGCTCCGCAAACCAATTGTATGCCTGAGGTTCGATTCTCACAGCGCTTAGTCCGAAAAGCACTGTTTTCCCTAGAAGTCCATAAGTCGAGTGGGCCTGATGGAATCCCCTGTGGTGTTGAAGACATGTGACCTGAGTTGGCACCAGTTCTAACGTGGCTATTTCGACTTTCATACACCGCTGGCGTATTCCCAAAGTCATGGAAGACAGCTTCAGTGCAGCCGATACCTAAAAAAGGTGACCGTTCGGATCCGTCCAATTATAGGCCGATAGCAATAACCTCCTTGCTCTCCAAAATCATGGAATCTATCATTAATTGCCAACTCCTGCGTTATCTAGAGGATCACCAGCTTTTAAGTGACCGACAATACGGGTTCCGTAGGGGTCGCTCTGCTGGAGATCTTCTGACGTACTTGACGCATAGATGGGCCATGGCTTTGGAGAGCAGGGGGGAAGCGCTTGCTGCAAGTTTGGACGTGGCGAAAGCCTTTGATAGGGTATGGCATAAAGCACTCGTCTCTAAGCTGTCTTCCTATGGACTTTCTGAGACTTTATGCAAATGGGTTACAGATCAGAGTCGTTGTCGATGGTGCATGCTCGGTCTCTAAATCTGTGGACGCTGGTGTCCCGCAAGGCTGTGTGCTATCGCCTACGCTATTTCTCTTGCATATTAATGATATGCTACTGATAAGTGGCATTCATTGCTATGCAGATGATAGTACGGGTGATGCCTTATATACCGGTCGTGCAAATCTTTCTCAGGAAGACGTCATTGATTGCCGAAATCAACTTGTGTCTAAGGTCGAGAGTTCTCTTAACCGGGTCTCCGATTGGGGTCGTCAGAACTTGGTTCAGTTTAACCCCTTAAGACACAAGTTTGCGCGTTTACCGCCAAAAAAACGCCATTTGTCGTATCGCCTAAATTCCAAGATACTCCCCTATCACCTGCAGCCAGTATTGGAATTCTCGGTGTTGACATTTCGAGCAGTGTCCAGTTCCGCGGTCATTTGGATGATAAAGCCAAACTGGCCTCTAAGAAGCTTGGTATAATCAACAGGTCGAAGCGATATTTCATGTCGGGCCATCGTTTGCAACTTTATAAGGCGCAAATACGTGGAATATTGCTCCCACCTTTGGGCAGGTGCGCCTCATTACCAGCTTCTTCCATTTGACCGCATTCAAAGACGCGCTGCTCGGATCGTCAACGATCCGGTTATTTCCGATCGGCTCGATGCTTTAGGTTTGCGTAGAGATGTGGCCTCGCTCTGCATCTTCTACCGCGTATATCATGGGGAGTGTTCTGAGGAATTATTCGAACTCGTTCCGGCTGCTACATTTCACCACCGCACTTCGAGGCAAAACTCAAAATTTCATCCTCACCACCTAGATGAATGGAAGTCCTCGACAGTGCGTTTTTGTCGTAATTTCTTGACGAACGACGAATTGTGGAATCAGTTGCTGCCGGAGATATTTCCTGAGCGATACGACCCGGCGACCTTCAAAAAAAGAGCGTATTCCCTGCTGAAAGGCCGGCAACGCATTTCAGTGCCCTCTGGTATTGCAAATGTACATGGGCGGCGGTGACATTTACCATCAGATGAGCCGTTTGCTCGTTTGCCTGTTAAAGCATAAAAAAATAAAAAAACTGACGTGACCTCTCTCTCTGAGCTCTGCTGAGCGACTGAAGTTTAGAGAGCTTGCGCCGGGAATAATCTTAGTCCGCGCGCCATAGTAAAAATGTATGGAGCAAAATAGGCGCAATTTCAAAAAATCGTAAAAAATAAATAAAAAATTATTTTTCGTTCTATCGTTAAAACAGTAACAGCCTTTTTCGTGATTTTTGGATTATGCGATCTTAAGGACAAGAACCACCCCGTTTATGTAGAGACAAGCAAATATTGCATCAAAACCAAATACGACCCAGGCAGACTAACCCTTCATAAAAAAAATGATGTCAAAAACAGATGTTTGAAGTTTTTACAAGTACGCGTTTATTTAAAAAAATATATAAACTTATTTTTTTGAAACCATCCTAAATCTATCAGAAAAATTAAAAATTAAATCTAAAGTTAATAAACTTCAGTTATATTATCTTCAGTACTCGACCGAAATATGGTAAAAAGCGCCTGCAACATTCAATTTCCTTTATATTTTTTTGTAACTTTATCTTTTTAAAGTTTATAAAGAAGCAAACTAGATGTGATGTGAAAAATGGATTTTGTAACTGTGTTACGCAGTTGACGCTTTTGAAGTAATCAGTATTTACTCGTATAATACATTATTATTTTCATACATAGAAAAATAAGTAATAATTATAAACCACCATCAGTATAATTATTAACTATAATTAATCTATGATTCCATCATAATAGTCTTAAATATGCCCAAAGTTTCTTGCTACATGATTTATTATTATGTTATTCTTTCATTTTCCCTGATTGTTTCGCGCAAGGGCAAACGGAACCCCATAAGCCACTATGATACTTATACGGATAACGCTTTTGTACGAACTTTGTAATTTACTGACACTTTTCTGACATTTATGACTCATTCAGTTATGCTGAAAGTGAATATTTGGCAAAAATTTATTTTACCAGTACCAACTTTATTAGTTCACTAGATAATTCTAGTAATTTATTGTATTTAAACACAATAAATGTAAAAAATCGGGTTCGATCCCCGGGCAGTACAAGCATTTGTATGCATGAACATGTCTGTTTGTAATGGTTTGGGTGTTCTCTATGTATAATAATATGTAAGTATTTACAAAAAATGGAGATATTAAACTAGATGTTAGAACGCGGTATTTATATAATAATACTTCATAAGGACAACCTTAAAATTTATGGATTCATTCACCATTTTCACACCTTGAGAATAATATCACCAATTTGATTCGAATTAAAAAGAATAAAATTACACGACACTGCACTTTCCCGCCAAGCTAAATGAAAACAGCAAGCTTTCTGAAACCACTGATAACAGAAAGTCAGTAAATACGAGTATAAAAGACATTTCAAACAATTCAACAAAGTTTCCAGGAATAGGAATATAATAGTTCCGATACAGTTTGATATAGGTATATTAATAAATAGGTAGAATGTATAATATGACATCGTGATATTTGATGCAGTAATACTTTAGAAGCAGATGAAATAAATCTTTAAAATCAATTTCTACCCATCATCAGCTTATTATACGTCCCCACCGAGGGACATGAGCCTACCCGAATAAAGTGTATACGCCTAGTCATCCACGCGATTCCATTGCGGATTTGTTTTTTCTCCACGCACAACCTGTGAGTCTCTCGCATGCGTGCGCAAGTTTCCTCACGATGTTATCCTTCATCGTAAGAGCATCGAATAAACTAATTATAATTTCGGAAATTGGAAAACACATTAGTACGTGGCTGGGTTTGAACCTGCTCCCTCCAGACCGAAAGGCGTCAGTCCATACCAATGAGCCACCGACGAATAGTACTCGTAGCAAGTTAATTCTTTAGCCTAATGATAACGACTTCAACAGTTATTGTCTCGTAATTAATTTAAATACTGATACTTTGCCAATAACTGTAATGGCTTGGTAGCGATCTGTTAGAAGTTTATTTAAATTACTACCCAAATTATGTTGCTAACAAAGTTAGAAAATACTCAGTGAAATGACAAATATATTACTATGTAACAACAGGCATTTTGTATCAAAAACAGATACAGATACAGCTAGAAGGGAAACCCAACTACTTGGCTTTTATGTTCCTCCGAACGACTTACTTCCTTTACAAACACATATGTTGATTAAGTTTTATTTTTCGCGCAAATAAGACTTCATTGTGTCAATTTTTAACATACAACTGCCTCCATAGTCACTAGACTATCGCTGTGCTCACTAGAGCACAGCGATCGTCTGCGTGACCCGGAGATCTAAGGTTTTAATCCGACGGGCCAGTGTTGACACCTTAGCCCTTTTGGGGCTTGATCTAGCACTTTTTAGTGTAGGTGAACTTCCTTTTTAATGATTTATCCTGAAAAGGGCAATCTAGCCTTTTTTCACTGTCTTATTAATATACATGATTATTTCAGCATCTTCAGTACAGCAAAACTTTTGAAGCTCCATCTAGCCCTATCTAGCTCTTTTAAACTTCTCAATAGCCCCCTTCCTAAAACTCAGCTGGCAACGCTGCCGCGGATTAAGATCACTTTATGCCATTTTTTCTGGTTTGGTTAGGACATAGCGGGCAGAACCACCTGATACTCCGTAAAGAAAGATGATTTCGTGCTTTGGAGGGTACGTTAAGCCGTCGGTCTCGGTTACAATTTTAGTTTTTTTGGTGACTGACTACTGCTGTTGGCCGCAGATGGCGAACGCAGATGGCTCTCAGCCTTAAAATTTACACAACGAGTCTAAGGGCGTCCCAGAGTGGGACGCAAACCTCGGCTTAGGGCGTTGCGGGGGATAGTTAAAATCTTTGAATGTTCTTGGGTGTATTTGTTAACACCCTGCAAACCGCATTGGACACACGTGATGATATACATGTTTATATATACCTGCTTACTTTGATCGCCTCAGACGAATATATTCAAGACATACATTTAATATTCTCTTGTATATGGAATCCTAACAATTAAGAAGTTTTAGAAAATTTAAGTCTACGTCATGTCAAAACTAATAACATTATTCTGAAAGATCATCAATTAGTAAGATTGACAGGTGATTAACATCGATTTTAGGGATAGAATATTTTTTCAAAATACACTCCTTAAGCTATTCATTACGACATTTACTGCATAGAGTCAACCGCACTCTTACTCCTGAATTTATTTACCGCGACCGCTATAATTATCTACGCATCTGAAACCAGGCCTCCCATTCATCCGAAAAAGTCATTAGTACATAAAACACAGGCAACACACACATAACAAATTGTCCAACATTATTCATCATTTGAAACCACTTTGAAGACCGCAATAGATAAATAAAAAATAGTTTGGTTATTTTCATTAAACTGTCCAAGTTATTTTGGATAAACAACTCGGATGTTAATTATGAGTTTCATTCTTAATACCCAACTGAAATTGCTGGAGCTCATATTTAGATTGAATTTTAAAATAGCATCAAAATTATTTGATCGCAATCAGCAACTGGGTGTACGTTGATAAAATCACTGGTCGTGAAAAGTGGCTTTTTATTAACCACTACCACAATTGATATGCGTTTAGCACATGCATTTAAAATTACCAGTTTAATGCCAGTAATTTTATGAAATGTATGTGCAATACGCAAATCGAGACATGATCTATGAAGGTGAAGGTTTCATTGTACGTTAGCAGCGGTATAATACCTCCACGGTGGCCATTTATAAAAAGTACTCCATTTTCGCGCGTCTTTCATCGAGCTATTTACTTATCGTTTTTCTGTGGATATAGTTTATTACTAATCTAATGGAATGCTCTCAACACGCCTCTATATCAGGGTTTGTATCTTGTAGGGTTTCATTACGAGATACATATTGTTATTACCATATGTTTTCTAGCGCGCTTGAGTACCTATGACACAACCCACGCTTCGGATCCTCTTCTACTTAATTAAATATCTATAATCTGTTGAGTAATCTGCATTGTTTAAGTACCTATTAGTTACTAACATTTTGATGTATGGTCTTGATTATGTTAGAACTGTTAGAAGTAACAATCCGATAATCCTCTTTGTAAATTACACAGTACATGTAGGCTTTTAACACTAATTTTAGGCTTTCAGGAAGCTAATAGTTTCTACGCAGAATCAAAGCAGTACCTAACTAGAAGATTTAGATATGTGCATAGTAATCGGTTTCTACAGGTATTTTTAGCAAATGTCATATTAAAATATACTTAGTTTCCTTAATTTTAAATGTTGATATGTATTTATAAACTGAATAAACACTCAATTGCATGGTTATGAAGACTAAAGATTACTCAAAACAATATGCTCAATTTTCCAGAGTATTCTTATTATTTTTAGCAACGAGCCTAAAAGGCGACCTCAAGTGGGACTTAAACTATAACATAGAATGTTGTATGGAGGGCTAGGTAACCAATTATATATTTAAGCTCCCACTGTCTTTAGATAATTCAAAAAGTTTATTGATACAGTGAAAAATTGGCTCTGTACCTACTTTTCGTAAATTACATTTTATTGAACTCTTACTGGGAACTAATTATTACATTATACCTACTCATTGTAATCCGATGTTTAAATTTCAAAGCGTAAAGAATTTTAATTTATTACCTATATGTGCAGAATGAACAATAATCATATGACTAGAAATCCGAGGCTTTGCATTTATTTTCAGAATCAGCAACAAGAAACACTCATCGCATTTTCCAAGGCAAAACAGTTGAGAAAATTGTTGAGAAAACAAGGTATTCGAGCACGCATATGCATCTTTACTTCAAATTTTAAAAAAGAAAGCAAACAAGAAACATCAAAAAATTAATACAATATCCAAATTTTGTTATTCAATAGTTCACTTATAATTTAAAAAAACGTTTTACTAGCACTCAATATTGAATAGCAAAAATATTTCCGATATTTTTTTGACGCAGTTACTACAAGTTTTTATCTTTATATTCTTCTCCTTAGAAACTATTCAGAATATTCTATGAGTAAACAGATTTTCGAAAATTGGAAAAACAGGAAAATCGGACCAATATTTCCGTGTTGCTGTATCTCAGGCAACAATATTCTCTTCAATCTGCTACCTATCAACGCCTGAAGGAGATAACTACAAGCATGATTTTCATTACCATTTTTAGGGTTCCGTAGCCAAAAAGTCTGTCTGTCTGTCCAAAATCATAAGCACTATAAAAATTGATATCGAGGGTTCTAATATCTTTCTTTTATAAATTGGATAGTTTCGCGAAAGACACTTCCTAAGTTAGAAAAAGTGCTCACCCCCCGCTTAGATTTTTAAAATATGGGGTTGATAAGATAAAAAAAATATATATGATGTACATGACCATGAATTCTAACAACTAAATTTAGTTTGAACGATTTTGTTTTCTTTTTTAAATAAACGGTGAACCACAATTTTTTTATATTAAGCTGTATAGGTGCTAATAAAAAAAAAATTTTATGTTACTCGTTGCTGCGGGACCCTCACGGGCGAGTCCGACTCGCACTTGGCCAAATTTGTTAATATATAACAACATCAGTAGTTTATATAAATTATCGTCCATATATTTACTCACAAGACCAAGATGATACAACGCAGACCGACTGTAGTTAAATTACTAGGTATAAAAGACCTTACCAATGTAGTTTCGAGTGACGGGCATGGGGCGTGTGTGTGTTAAAAGAATCTAACTACTATCTACGGTTATTGGATACCTTTACCTTTGCCATAGACAGATGTAGCACTTACCATCAGCTGAGCAAACTGCACGTTCCATTCACTTCATTTCATTAAAAAGGAAACATACAACCCTGTGTCATTAAAAAACGCGTGAATAGGCTTTTCTTGGCAAGCCCGCTCCATCTTAGAACACGTCTCTTCCACTAGGATAGTCTGTGCTCAAGAGCAAGCCCACCATAAATAAAAAAAATAATAAAAAAGTTATAAATTAATTGGATCTCATGACAAAATATCTGAGGTTACGCAGACATTTTCTCTTAAGTTCTTGAAATTGTTCAAAACCAGATAGCGTAATCACAACTGCATTTTATTCTGCCTTTCCGAATGTCATTCCGTTAAAATTCTCGCAAAATACGTTTCCAAGTTGGAATTTACTTTGGATAAATCACCTCGATTCATAGATAATTAAGAATGGTCATAAAGATAACGCGAGCTTAAACGCGTGCTGGCTGTCTGATAACAGGGCCCTCATCGACCTATTGTTCCTGATTCTAAATTAGAGTAAATTCAATTTCAATGAGACCACATCACAATTAATGTAATGTGCTTATAGCTTTATACCTATTATAAGTACGGGTACATAGAATTTATTATCAGTAGGTAACACACAATTTTAATTTGTTGAATCAACGTGGGTGTGTACTGAGAGACCTAATTTGATTTTGCATTATTAAAGTTACAGAACTTCATGGTATGGTTGGTGGCTTATAAACAATTCTAGAAAAAATCTCCGTTGACGACCCATTTGGTGTTGCGGTTGAGAGGTCGACTGCAACAACAAGGGTTCCGGGTTCAATCCCCGGGCAGTACAAAGGTCTGGGTGTTTTCTATGTATAATATAAATGTATTTACAAAAAAATATATATAAGTAAGTTTATCCGTTGTTTAGTACCATAATACAGGCTTCACGCTTAACTTGGGGCTAGATGGCGCTGTGTAAATGTCAGTGGATATTTATTATTATTATATATTATTATTAAATCTAAGAATTCGAAAAAGATATATCATAAAATACAGCCTTTGTTCTGTGGTCCCTTACTCGTAATTCTCCCAGACAGGCAACATAAGTAAAATATTTTTTGTCACTGCCTCCGTGGACTAGTGGGCACAGCGATCGGCTTGGATCGCTGTGTGACCGTCTGGTCCTCCCAGTCGTGTGTTCGAATCCCGTGGAGATAAGTCACTTTCTGCGATTTTTCCTAATTAGAGCATTGCAAGCTGAATAGGTTACTGCTCGATCTCCCCATATCTATGTTGTGTGGGAAGGCCTGTGCTGTAGTAGCCTGTTATAGGGTGTTGACGATGATGAAATGCTCTCTTGATAGTGTTCTACTGTTGAAAGTCAACTTTTTTGGTAAACAAAATGTTCTATTTAGGTCATGATTTAGGTGATAGGGTGAAACGAACTAGGTTGTAAAACCGATGTTATGCCTATTTATGAATTTTCATTCATAAATAGGCATTACATTTGTTTATGTGTTATAAGGATTTATCCTTAAATAAGGTGATTTAGGCCGTCGAGAAACTCCGAGGTATCTTTTACCTTCGTTATACACAAACTAGGTGTAAAGTTTTGATCAATACAAATAAATAATGTTCTTACACGATGTCACTTATGTTAATCGTTGAAAAGTTCTCTTGCAATTGCTTTGAGAAAATCTATTATGCGTCCATTAGACGCGCTAATGTTTGTTTCATTCATACTTAATGCAAATTTTCGAATCTCCATTATTTGACCAGATTAAATTTAAATGAAACCAAGATCTATCGAATAAATAAAATAATCATCCAAATTGGTTCACAAGTGTACTGGGTACAATGTACTTATTGCTCCTCGAATGCCCACGGGTGACGGTATTACTTACGATCAAATCGGATTACGGGAAATCATACAAAATATTATGAAAAAAATCTTAGTCAAAGGTTGACAAAATATAAGTTTATTTGCGATTTTCAGAAATCAGATATCTGTGATAATACATGAAAGTTGACGTTAAAATTATATTCGAAAATCTTTTATTGTTACGGCTGGTAATATACAACTCGAAGGACAAGAAGCTAGTCCATCCACAGTAAGTCCTCCTCGTCGCGTTCATTTTCATCATAACTTATTTTTCTTCGATTTACAGCCTATGGTGAATTAAGGTCGTCTCGAATGTCAACTTTACCGTCAGGTGATGCGACCGCTTTTTGCCTACACATAAAAAAATGTATTTCTAAGTTGCCAAAAACATTCGGGTGGATGAATCAGCTGCTTTGTTGGAAGTAAGACGTTTTTATTTTTCAAAGAAATCAAAAATTAGTACAAAAGCAACTGTTATGTAATATTATCAAGTCATTTCACTGCCCGTCTCACCCTTCATCCCGGAACACAACACAACTTCTTACAACAAAACATTGTTTATATAGGTAATTCTTTATTTGTTTTAGAATAAAATTTAAATAATAACTTTAAATTTTATTCTAAAACAAATAAATATCAAAATTAGTGGCCATATATACCCACTTCACTCTTAGAGCCCTCCTTAAATTTTTGTACCATCATAGTAAAAGTTTCTTTGAATCTTACTTGCATTTGAGACGTGCCTGATATTAAAGTGGGAAACCAAGGAAACTCCGAATAAAAAGAAGGACGCTTTATAGCTTACGTTTGGCTGACGATACCTATGTTACTCATTTCAGATGAGAGTTAGAAAATATATTTACGTAAGGTAATAATCACAATAATACCTTAGGAACCGAAATTACTTTCATGATACCTTAAAAGTGAACTTATCCTACATACATTCATCTAGGTACTAGGTACGGCATCTAGGTACGGCAGCCTATTTTTCTACCCCCTTATCAGCATCATCCAATGTAAGCTCTTCATCCATTAACAGGTCTTTGGTCCATACTCTTGTCTATTTTGACTTTGAAACCCGTCCATCGCCAGTTTCCTCTATTATTATATAAAAAACTTCAAACCGAGTCTTGCATTGTTTTAATTAATTTTACTGGAATATTTTATTCTGATTATACTATACTGTTTTCAAGGTGCTTGCGACTTGCAGTTTTTTTTACAGAGTTTTGCATTTGATTAACTGCTTCTACCTCATATCTTGTTAGTTTTCTCTGTTTCTATGTACTTTCTACTAAGCAGTAATAACATAGATGTTTAAAAACAGTGTTCTAAATTTTTTCTTAATATAGAAATCAGGAATTATTATTTGGATGAGGAAAGCGGAGGACCGGGATATCTGGCGCGAAATGGGGGAGACCTATGTCCAGCAGTGGACTGCGATAGGTTGAATAGGATAGAAATCAGAATGAAGACACTCTTGAATGTATATTGTGGGACTTTCTGTTATTTTCACGCCAAATCTACCCACCTATAACTAACTATTTATTAAAAAACATCATTTTTTGTCAATGATAGCTTTTGAATCTTATATTGATATTTTCCCTGAAAGTAGTCCCGTAGAGATATGATCTTGCCATATATATTGTCTAGTGTTGTTGTATTTATTTATCGTTTTCTTTTGCATTAAGTATTTAGGTGGTTTAATAGAATTTTAATAATAATTGGTTGTCATTTCTTTGTTATGGTGCCTTTATAAACAAACCAATCGTATCGTCGAGTATGGCGGTGTCCTTTCTTAACTTCAGGTATAAGTCTCGCTTACATTTCGTTGCCAATCGACGAAAAACATTCAAGTTTTTCTTATTGCATCTAAAAGTAGTTAGTAATGCTTGTCCTAGAAACTTATTTCTTACCCTTGAATAAATCTAGACAAATACCATGGTGATATTCTGGAGTTCCCCTCGTTTTATTATTTTTGTTACATAGTATTTGCTCGCAATTTCACTTAACAGACATTATAAATATTTTTTGAACAATTTTGGAGAATTGGAAATACCAAGTTTTTAATTTAATCTCTTAGTAAGGTACTTTATTATTAGGTATGACGTAAAAATTTAAGACGAAATTGCTAATATGACGTTGATTGATACATTCTGACTATTGTCAATTTCAGAAGGTATGACTCTTCTCTTCTTAATATTAACATTCATTTAAAAGCAAGACCTTTTACTTACTGTACATCTCTTTTTTGATATCGTATTTTTTAGCCCGCAACAACCATTAATAATATGGTACTTTTGGAACATCGCTCACTTCAATTATAGTTAACCATCAACAAAACTTTAGCCATTTTTGAGAAAACCCTTCTAGGGATTACAATAGTACCTTATATAACTAATCAATAACGTTTGCAGAAATCGTAACTCACCTGCGTATGTCAAAGTATATAATGTTAAAAAAATACTATAGTTGAGCAGTCGGCTATTATAATCCGGGTTTGAGCCCCGTATACTACAAACATTTTTGACGACCTATTTGGTGTAATGGTTGAAACGTCGGCTATTACACCAAAGGTTTCGGGTTCGATCCCCGGGCAATACAAACATTTGCGTGCATGAACATGTCTGTTTGTATTGATCTGGGTGTTTTCTATGTATAATATGTATGTATTTAAACACTATTTAAGTATGTTTATCCGTTGCTTAGTACCTTCACGCGTAGCTTGGGGCTAGATAGCGCAGTGTGTAAAAAAAATGTGTGCATGCCCAAACATCGGGTCTAGGTGTTCCTATGTTTAATGTAAGCATTTAAAAAAAATTAAAAGCTCTTAGTTTAAATTGGGGCCATACATGTGTGAATGTTGGTGGATACTTTTTTTACCTTTTTTTATAAACTGGGAAAGTAAGCAGGCTTAGCTTTCAGGAATATTCTGCATATACTTGTACCTTCTGCGTTTTTTATCTGTGGTTCCAACTGGTGCACATCCCAGGTTTATTGTTCACAATCCTACTAAAATGAACATAATCATTTGCTTTGTTTGGCTGGACGTGCCTTTGTTTAGTGTTTGTCCGGATTAATTAGACACTAATCTCATTTATATCTACACGCATTATATTATGCCCGGTATTATAATGACATGTTGTATGTAAATATCTTATGTGCGAATATTAAATAATAAAAATACCAACATAGAACTACATTTATGCGGTTTTCGGGACCTCTGGATGGCAAATGGCCTCTAGTCGCATCATCATATTTAGCTAGAGAATCCATATCGACTAGACAAGAAGATTACAGAACACTTGTTGGGTAAGATTGACTCATTATTGTCTGTTTTATTTTACATTTATGTGAATATGTCCTTGATCTGCACTCTATGTACATGTGCCTACTCTGAAAATAAGCAATGGAATTTTCAAATATATATTATACATAGTGACCCGCCCTTACTTCACGCGGGTGCAATGGTGATATGCGTAGGCATGCTCCGGCCTCCCCGGTCAAAAGGGCAATATAGATCTATATTAAATCAAATGTAATGTTATATATAGATATCTCAACTTTTATCTATACATATAATTAAAATTGAAGTGCCTTTTCCTAATATTGTAGTAACCGATTTAATTACATGCATAAATGGATATTGTATAAATTATACGTTACGTACACCAAAACAATTTTTATTGTCTGTCCGTGTGCCTTAACGTAGCTTAACGAAGCGAATATTTTAAAGGCGAATATTTACTGCTTAAAAACTAAATGAATGAAGCTATTTTAATAAAATTTGGCATGAAGTTAGTGAGCACTTTACGTTGTATTGCGGTAAAATTTTATGCGGACAACACCACGCGGCATAGCTAGTAAAATAGAAAATCTGGAAAAAAGACAGGTACCTCTGGCAAAGACATACTAAGATTTATTTTTTTAATAACCACAAATTGTCACCCTACATATTAACACTATTTCATTCAATATATATATTCCATACATTCATAACCTTTATCGGCATTATATCTTTTTAGGCGCGTAGTTTTTCTTTTTTATTGCTCCGGAGTCCGGATACGCCATTTTCTATAATTCATCCGGCCATCGTTGTGTGGAAGCTATCACTCAGCGGATCAATTTGCATAAAAGGATTACTCGTAAATAAAGATTTGAGGATTACCGGGTTTTACCGACCCATGTGGTGTAATTGGTTGATTTTTTTTACTGATCACTGTTGCTTGCCGCAGATGGACTTTACAACGTCATCGAGTGATGTACATAATTGGTTGAGACGTCAGCTCTTACACCAAGCGTTCTTTGTTCGATTCCCAGGCAGTACAAACATTTGTGTGCATGAACATGTGTGTTAGTTTGGGCGTTTTCTATGTATCCTTAATGTAAGTATTTAGAAAACAATCTATATAAGTATGTTATCCTTTGTTCACTACCCATGTTACAGGCAAAATAAATGCTTAGTTTGGGACTAGATGGCGCTGTGTGAATGTCTGTGGATATTTATTCATTTCTTATTTATTTTTTAAATATCCGAAATCTCTTTTGGATTAATCAAACTCTCTGTTCACATAATTCAATGATAGAAGAATGTTTTTTGCAAAGAAATTGTATAAATCTTTTATGTATAGAAATGGGCTTTCAGGAAATAAACGTCACTCTGAAAAGGCTTATATTAAAATCGAGTTATTCTTGAACGTCGATGTCCGCACGAGCGACAAAATGATTAAGGAATAATGTTACATAATGTGTATTCAAATGGAACATGATAACGATATTATTAGAAAACTAGTTGCGCCCCGCGATTTTACCCTCGGTATTACTTAAATATTTTCACGCAGTAAAACGTAACCTATGTGTTTGTCCAGGGTGTCAGCTAGCTGCATACCAAATTTTAATAAAAATCGCGCCGTGAAGTCACGTTAAGGCGCGCAGCGATGTGAGCTGTGCGCCTTAATTTCCTTATTACATCAGCTACCTGCCAATAAAAGTACCGTCAAATCGGTCTTACCATTTCTGAGATTATCCGGAACAAACGGACAGACATACGGACATAAATAAACGGCACCATAATATATAATATATGTTTGTAGTAAAAAAACGATGATTAAATATTACAAACAGACACTCCAACTTTATTGATATGTAGGTATTGATTGTCACGATACAAAGCTCAAACAGGTAAATTAAATCCCACTAAAAACAATCTGTAAAAAATCTAGCCAAGTATCGATGGAGCTGCTTGATTATCTCTAAAAAGTAATGAAATCAAGACAAAGACGTGCCAAGTCTAAGGTTCTTACTGCGATTACTTTATTATTATGGTTAATGTTGTGGGACTTGGCCGTTGAAGAGTACACAAGGATACAAAACCAGGCGCTCCATGACACCATTGCACCAATCTGTCGTCAGAACGCTAGAAGCTTCCTATTGACGATACAATTTGCCACTTGGAAAACGGTGATTCAATAAACAGTCAATTGTAGGCTTCATTAAGGCAATAACGTATAAAGAATGTTCAACGGCCAAGTCACACAATATTAACGATAATAATAAAGTAATCGCAGTAAGGAACCTTAGACTTGGCACGTCTTTGTCTTGATTTCATTACTTTTTAGAGATAATCAAGCAGCTCCATCGAGACTTGGCTAGATTTTTTACAGAATGTTTTTGGTGGGTTTCACTTCTTTTTGTAGAAACTTGAAAGGAATATTGGACGACCCATTGGGTGTAATGGTTGAGACGTCGGCTACTACACCAAGGGTTCCGGGTTCGATCCCCGGGTAGTACAAATATTTGTATGCATGAACATGTCTGTTTGTATTGGTCTAGCGCGCTCGACTTGGTGGGGCACTACCGTGCCCCCGATATTTGACATTGGATGAAGCGGCCCACCATGTTGACCATATATTGTTTAAAAGCAGTATGTCATTCTCTTATAGTTTGGCTGGGCTCTTTTGTTATCTAATCAGGGTTACTCCAAATCTTCGATTATCCCAGTTTTTATAGTTTTTCCTTTATGTAGCCATTAAACCCTAACCCTGTACCAAATTTCAGCTCTGTGAGTTAATGGGAAGTACTAGTTCTATTTTGATGATTTTGTTATCTAATCAGGGTCACCAGGTACTCCAGATCTTCGATTATCCAAGTTTTTATAGTTTTCCCTTTATGTAGCCATTAAACCCTAACTCTGTACTAAATTTCAGCTCTCTGAGTTAATGAGAAGTACTAGTTATATTTAATGATCATGAGTGAGTGTCTATCTGTCGAAAATGCGAAACTTTGCTTTCGCTTAACGTCGGAAATAAATGACCTACAGACTTGAAATTTTGGATTTAAAGTAGGTTATTATATTTTACTAGATGATGAAAATTTCAGCGTTCTGGCATTATCCAAAGGTTCTCAAATTGGAGTCTGAAAATGCGGCGAAATGGATCCTGTAAAGGATGGTACGGCAGTGTTCGACTTAGTTAAATATAAGACTCATACATTTCACGTGTGACTCATCGGGTGTTATGAGCGAGAAGTCGGCTAACTCACCAATGGTTATTTTCTTTATTTGCCTGTACATATTTAGTATTTTTACAGCACAGAAATGTCTTGACTATATAAAAAAGTGAAAATCGCCACTGGTCAATATTCCTCCTTACAATTTTAGTATAAGGAGGAATATTAACCAGTGTCAGTCCTTCTTACCTATATGTGATTTTTATTGATTAATGTATTACAATAATTCCAAAAATATCAAATTAATATGTAGAGTCAATAATATTTTACTGTTGCAAATCACATCAGTACACTGCGGAACTCATCGAACTCATTTTTGAGTTTGGTTGATATCGATTTTCGTTTTTGAGGGATCATAAATTCAAAATGAAAAGTCTGAAAAAATCATTTTTCGACTTTTTAGTACTTTTTCAAAAGTTTTAGACATTTTCAATTTTTTTTTCACCATCATATAGATTATAGACCTTTTGGAGGCTCTTTTTTGGAGGGTCTTTTGACATTATATCGCGTATCTCTTAAATTGACAGTCACATTTACGTTGAAAACGGGCCCCTACCAACACGATCTAAAAAACGTTTACAGTGTATTTTTCTTTACTCTATTTAGGGAGGTTTTTTCTAAACTGAGAATGCCATCTCAGTTGCCAGATACAAATTATAAAATAAAAGCTTGTTTCAAATTTTAAAAACGTATACACAAAAAAAGGTTTCACATAAAACCAATTACGCAGTAAAATCCCCTGCCTGCAACTAAGAAAATTACAATTTTCCTAACCAACCGCAATGTTTTAATCTTATTAGAGGCCATAAGACCGCTTACGGTGGGTTTCGGTCCTGTCTCATTAAAATTTTACTTAGTGTCAAAAATAGCACTTCAATGGGCAATAATTGGGGCATCTGGCTTCAGTGAAATCGATAGTGATTAATTTATTCAGGTACGCGTCAAACATATAATTCTATATCACTCGGATCAAGATGCTTTAACTCGGAGTAAACAGAACTTACTCCGAGTGCCTTAATCATGCCGAAGCATGGTTCGCCCACTCATTAATCTTAAACATTTAAAAATATTAAGGTGCCTCGAAGGACTTGTAAAGAATTCAGTTTGCTATATTTCCTTCATTATAAGAACGCAAATTGTATTCGAAA
Source organism: Leucinodes orbonalis (assembly GCA_019425675.1). Lineage (NCBI taxonomy): Eukaryota > Metazoa > Arthropoda > Insecta > Lepidoptera > Crambidae > Leucinodes > Leucinodes orbonalis. The sequence goes on along the minus strand of PQWD01013865.1, from coordinate 107,212 downwards.
GGGTCTAATCTTGCATCTTCCAATGATGAATTGCACTGATTGCTTTGTTGACTTGTATCCTAATGCAAAATCAATAATGGGAAATACCCAGACTTTAAACATATATTTTAATATAAGGTTTGCAAACCACAATCTCCTAAATATAAATTGCCATTCGCAAAGGTAAGGCATGGGACATCTAATGTTCTTTTTTTTGTTTCTTGTATTTACCAAGACTTAGGATATTAATATAATAAGCCAAAACTGCCACTGAATAACTCATCTTAAAAGTACGTATATATACGTATCCGTATGTACGGATATTTTATCATTGATAATAACTCTACGTAATGCCGTCAGCCGGTTTTGTTCTTTTTGTATTTGCATAATCAAATTATAATACCAAGGTCAATCTTCACCTACAATATAAAGGGGCTGATATTTTTTTTTTCTATAAAAGGCAAACTTGCAAGACACCGACGCGTGTAGGTACAATTAGTGGGCATAGTAAAGCGTTGTAGGCCGGCTCCTTACAAGGAAAAGGCTCTTTTTTTAATGGGCCTTTGAGAAATTTAATGAAAAGTTGTGACGCGTGCTTGTCCTGAAAGAATCAAGTCGTAGGTATGTCATTGTATTAAAAATCACTAAAACGGATAACAGACTTGCGAAGACGCTGTCAATCCTTTATATGTATTTCGCTAAATACGGTAACAGCATCAAAATCCATTGTTGTTATAGAAGGGCTCTTTTGAACTCTATCGCATGGGAAATGGAACTCACAAATTGCAGCCCCTGATACTTTGATTGAGACCGACAACTGATAAACAGTGATTTCCCCATCAATACCGCATACCGAGACCCGAGACAAGAGATGTGTGGCGTGCAACAAAATAACTTTATAATATTTGTGAACGCAACTGAAATTGTCAATGACAGTTGGCTACTGACATGTGTGTCTTTGGTTTACAATAGACTTGTCAATTAGCTTAGGACTCGTTTTTCGCGCTATTATTACAACCACCACTTTTGTAACCAAAAAGTCACCATTGTCACATATACGCATTCTGTAAACTATTTACCTACCTTTGTGATAATTATACTCAATCTGTTCTGCAAACCGCCGTTTCTTTGGCCTTCCTTACCAACAAAAAACGCGGACAGCAACCGCACAGATGTTAGGTTTCTTACACCCGGTAATTTTACTAGCTACAGTGCCCTCACTCTGAAACACAGAAGTTCAAAACACTTCTATTCACGGGACGATATCTGGCATTACGGTGGTATCTACCTAGACGACTCAGTACCAAGTCTACCACTTAGTCATTCAAAGCGTCATGATCTTAATATATTAGGTATCACTAATTTACAAGTTTTAAGTGGTCACTTATCATCAGGTCAGACAATTGTTTTATGCTTACCTATTTAATTCATAAAAACAAAACTAAAAAGATTTTCCAATGATGTTTCTATGAGGGTGGTTTATTACTGCGAGAGCGAGACCTTTATTTACACAGACACGGATATTTTATGCATACGAGAAACTGCCACTTCACTACGCTGCCATGGTAAAGTAGTAGTTTTTGATTATTTTGGCTTACGGTGAGACAAGAGAGTCAGCAAGTTCTTATTCTTTTTAAATTGCATTCATAAATATAAAAATTAAAAACAATGTATTTTAATTTTATTAAAATCCATTTGTCATTTGGAAACGTTACATTACGTACGTAGCGAAACGTAGTCGTCTTATTATGGGCCTTTGAATTGGCTCAGTATTTTACCATCACGGCGGACAAAACACGTAAAAGACCGAGATTCCGTCCCCGCCGGCGAGGGCCTTCGTCGCGAGTCCCTATAGGTTTGAAAGTCCCCATTCGCGCTACCGACACGTGCCCGGTCGCTTTTCTCCCCAAACATATACTAGTTACCTAGCCCCTGCGACGCCCTAAACCGAGGTTCGCGTCCCACTCTGGGACACCCTTAGGCTCGTTGCATTTATTTTTTGGGCTGAGAGCCATCTGCGCTCGCCAATTGTCCGGTGAAGCTGTAAGGCCACCTGCAGCCAACAGTCATACGTCATTCCGAAAAAAAAATGGCTCAGTGTTGCCTAAAATTATGTGAAGAGGGCTTAGTCCTGTCTCTCGGTTATTTTCCCGTATACAATTCTGGGAGTGTGCATAGGAACTTCATGATCTTGTTCTATCTAGCCCCGTTTCACATTAGACAACCTAACAGTCGGCAAAACGCCATCTATACACGGTAGATATTCCAAACTGTTACTGTACGAAGCATTTTATAACCACTTGAAGAGTTGGAAGTCGCTGGCGAAGTCTGTGTTGTCCAATTAGAAAATAACCTACAGTTTCAGAATCTTTTAATCAAGAGTGAATTTTGTATATGTAACTCCATGGATAAATCAAGTGACTGACACGTACAACCCGTAGGATTAGTAAGTTGAAGTGGCAATAAACAGGCTCAATTTATAAACAATGGGTGCTCTCGATAGATCGAATTGATTATATGAACTGTCTAGGAAACTCTAATGCATGGCATTAGGGCCTCCCCTAACCCTTTTTCCGCCAATGGACATAATAATGATGAAGATCCATATCATCATCTATAATATGGTCCCATAAATATCTACGATTTTCCTGACTTTATAACCGCTTACGAATCTTACAGTTTATTAAACTGGAATGGATCGTTATCAGCGGTATCGCATCCACATATATATGTATAACTGTTATCGTATAACTATTTGGACGGAAACGAGTAACCCACAAGGGCATTAGAGGGAAATAATAAAAGGCAAACCGATATATTCACGCTGTGCCGATCGTAAATAATGGCAGCCCAATGGAGCATTGTAAAGCTTTAGTTTTTTTTAATAACAAATATACCTCTGTGAATTTCAATAGCAAATTCGGACCCGAAATTCATAATCCGAATAATATTAGTCGATAGGCAGTGTTGCGGATTTTAAACATTAAGTTAATAGACACTGGAAATAAGTTCCTTAACCGTTAAAATGATTTTATTGCAAATAACGTCAGCAAGGATTCAGAGTATTTTTATTTTTCTTGGTATTACATTAAAAGAGCTGATTTCATGAATTAGAGCTCTATGTCCTGAGTATACAAAACTATCTAAAGCGGCATTTAACCTTTGGATGGCTCACCAAAAAAAGATAAAAACTTTTCCAGTCTCCGAGCGTGTGCAATAACTTTGACTCCGGCTACAATCTTAGAATCGTAGTCGTTAACACACCTTCTATAGTTTACAGCCTGTTTCGAAGCACAGAATATAGCATATCTAGCAAACGGAGTAAACATAACATGTAGCATAATCCTTATTTTCAGACAATTAAGTAACAGCCTGCATTGTCCTAACTAAATTGAGAGAAATCATACAAAGTGACTTTCACTATACGATCACAACGTGGGATTCGAACCTAAACGTAAAGCCCAGGCCAGGGTGCAGTTTTGTTGTTGGCTAATTAAATATAATACATTTTTATTCATTCGTTACAATATAGGTATTTCATTGGTTTGAAAATGTATATCGAATACAAGTTAACTACGCTATTGTATCGTTTTAATTAACTTCAACTAGTGTTATGCAATTATGTAAAGAATCAATTTAAAAATAATTACATTTGTTACCAAACATTAAAACAAGTCACATTTAATATGAATTCTTGTTTATCTTAATATTATTAACGAAAAATATCCAAGCCGCATTTTCCTACTCCACAATGAATAAAACTGCAGTTGCAGCATGGCTCTTCAGTAATCTCAAGTTAAATGAAAAAGACAGTATCAAAGCCGCTTGAATACAACCTGGGATTTCCGTCCGGTTAAAGTTACTCGCTTTTATTTATTACTTAAATGTCTCATTTTTACCAACAGAATGGATTAAAATTGTGTATGTATTACTGGTATATTTGTTTCATAAGGCTTATAAAAGCCTTTATCAGGCTGTACATATTTTAATAACACGGATTTAGCTTCTATGTGAGAATGGCAGCTCTCAGATAAGATTTTTTGTTTAGTACATATTCATCAAACAAGTTTTGGTTATTTTTGATGCGTTATCGCTGATTTTCGTATTGTGGAAACGGATCTGTATTATTTATTTTTAGTAGGTAACCACGAATTATGATACAAGCTGAGTACATGTAAGGACTAAGGTTCGTTGTTTTTATTCCTCTATACCGAAAATAATATATTTATTTGGTGCTATTCAAATTATAACATTTGAGTCCTTAAAATAATATTAAAAATAATAATATACGATTACCATCGCATTGGTTGGGCAGAATTTTCATTCATAATCACGTCGCTTGCTACATATCATAATTACACAGTAGTGTTAGTTTTTTTATGATAAATATGTACAGGACGGTCAAGATGCTCGCCTGATGGTAAGCCTGACCATGACAGAGCGGCATTTAACACCTTCAATAACTAATACCTAACTAATAACTAATTATAATAATAACTGTCTAATAAATGTAGGTCACCACCTACATTTATTAGACAGTTATTGTTTTCCATCAGTGTGCACTGCGCCTGTCACCAGAGATAACCAGTGGCGTGCACTCCATGCTATTATATTAATTCAGTGTCCTAAGAATCAGTGGCGTGTACCTCTATATGGAAATAAGCATACATTACCCGTGCGTCCAGACAATCCGGAAATCGCCAACATTTTAAATGATTCCCACTTATGAGGAGGAGTCTAGTTCCTCCGAGGCGCTCACAAATAAATAAATATTGATTTCAGAAAATACTTAATGCCATCTATCGACGATTCGAAGTAAGCTCACAGACAGTTTGTCTGGTCTCTGTCTACCATAGAAAAAGGAACTTTCAACAATCGTATCATGCTTTTATAATAAATCTAGTGACATCTTCTAGAACTAAAACTTTTATACCAAAAATGCCATCATCTCTCTGGTGGTGTTGAATGACTTTACCTGTTGAAGGCAGGCCATTTAGAGTCAGCTCCCCTATTCATGTGCAACGCATTGCCGCCTTCAGCGCGGTCCAGCCACTCGAGTAAAATCTCTTTGGGAAGCCCGATGAGCGACCAGCGAGCGAGCGACGGCGTAATCGTACAGAGGTCACAGTCAGTCTTGTCCGTGGTTGTGGTGCTCTTGTGGGCAGCGGGATGTCAAATCCGGTGGTGGTGGGGATGTTTCAAGCGAGGTCATCCTACGAGTAGTCGAGACGGTGGTATGTTGCCTTGTCCTTGTTCCTCTTCTTCTTGTATCCTAACCCTTGCATCGAGGTCTAGCAGGAGCTCTCAGAGCAGCGGATGTCCGGGGGTCGGGTTTAGCGTAGAGGGGGGCAATATTGTGGAGATGGAGATCTGGTCCGTTGACGGCGCGATCATACATTCGACATGCAAGAACAATGAACTCCTCCACCGCACCGCGGAAGAAGACGAATGAATTATTCCTCAAACTATTTTTTCGATGCGGTGAAGACGACTATGATGTAAGAATATACTTGTTATTCTTCATCTGCATGTATGAAAAACAAACATATTTACCTACCTAATACAAATACAATAACAAAGTTGTCTATAACTTTTTTTTGTGATTATCAGCAGCAGATGGAGCGAAATAAAATAGATTTGTTTGTAATAATCCGTGTATTAATTTTTCTGTACAAAACAACAAGATGTTATCGCCTTGACCGGCATAGCGAGAGAGTGTTGCCAGATACTAACCAAATTATCTATTTGCTAAACTATATTAAAATATAAATGTTGCCAATCCAACACACCCCTTCAACATTATATTTTAATTTCCATACAACCATTATTTTAACATTATACAAAAGTTTGAATTACACCCCTTTAATGGTTTACCTACCTTTCAACAAATATGCGATTAATATAGGGAAAACTAAACAACATTCCATGTATAAACAAGATATCAACTTTTTAGTACCTTCCTAGGCATCTATTAAACCTATTTTAATAAACTCATGACAAAATTTTATCCCTTAGTTTAACAAATAGTATTTTTCCTAAAGGTTTAGTAACAAATCAGCTACATTGTTGTTACTACAAACATATTTAACTTTTATGGAACCAGTTAATAAACTTTCTACAATGTACTGATACTTTATATCTATGTGCTTCAATCTTTTATTACTTTCATTATTCTTTGCTATGTTAATTACACTTTGGTTGTCTTCTAATATTTCAATATCTACATTAAAATATCCAAAATCTTTAAGTAACTTTTTCAAATAGTATCCTTCCATAATACATACACTAAGAGCTACATATTCAGCTTCACAAGATGACAGTGTTACACAAGTTTGTTTCTTGGTGTACCAAGATACTGGACAATTAAAAATATAAAATATTTGACCTGATGTCGACTTCCGGTCTGCAACATCACCAGCCCAATCTGCATCACTGAAACCTTGTAATTTACATTCATTTGTATATTCCTTATCATATTTGTATGTTAAAGATAAATCAATAGTCCCTTTAATGTATCTCAATATCTCTTTAAACATTTAAACAAAGCTACACTAGCACAATGTACATATCTACTAAGAAATCCTACAGCTACACATAAATCTGGTCTAGTACACGTAGCATACAGAAGACTACCAACTAAACTTTGCAGGCTTTTTCAATTTCAACATTCTCACTTTTATCTCTTTGTAATAATTCAAAATTAAAGTTCTGTTCTATTGGAGTACAAACAGTTTTACAATTCGACATTTGATAAAGATCCAACAACTTTAGCAAATATCTTTTCTGATTAATTACAGTTACACAATTTTCGAGATCCTGTTTAATATGTATTCCCAAATAATTACTGGCTAGACCTAAATCTTTCATCTTAAAGTTATTACATATTGAAGTTTTAAAGTCATTTACTTTGTATTTATCACTACCAAAATACAACAAGTCATCAACAAATAACAGCACATAAATATAGTCATTTCCAATATGTTTGAAATATAAACATGGGTCATTCTTCGATCTGAAAAAATTTTCATTTGACATAAAATTATTAAACTTTGTATTCCAATATTTAGGAGACTTTTTAAGACCATAAATTGACTTCTTTAATTTACATATTTTATTACATGGTAATCTCATAAAAACTGTCTCACCTATGTCTCCATAAAGAAATGCTCCGTAACATCCATCTGGTACACTGGTTGTCTTTTCTGGGTGGCTACAGCCATCATGGTTTTAAAGGTAGTTAATTTGGCCACGGGTGAGTATGTCTGGTCATCACAGTTCTTCTGCTGGAATCCTCGAGCCACTAAGCGAGCTTTATACAACGCTTTTCCATCTGCTTCCTTGACTTTAAATACCCACTTGCTACTTATTATGTTTTCTCCATCAGGAACTTCTGTTACCTCTTCCCATGTATTATTTTCCTCAAGTGTCTTCAACTCTTTATTTATGGCTTCCTCCCATTTACCTTTATCAGGTCTTATCATAGCTTCTTGGTAGGAAATAGGTTCATCACAGCCGTAGCTTAGGAACATATTTTCATCTCCTTGTACATAGTCCTTAAACCAGCTTGGCTTTTTGCTTGCCCTTCTAGGTCTTTCTGTTTTCTGTGAGTTTTCCTGTTGTTCTTCTATGTCTTCCTCTACCTCTTCTTCCAATATTGACTGCTCATGAGAAGAATGAATGGAATCCTGCTCATCTTCACTCTCTATAGTTTCATGATTCTCTCTATTTTCATATTGACTTTCTTGTTCCAAAACTTGATCTGCCTCTTCTTGGGTATCAAAATTAATGTAGTATTTATCCTTTTCTTGTTTTCTGACTCTTTCTTTATTTTCTATACATGGTTTTATAAACACTATATCTCTCTTGATGTCTACTATGTTTCTTTCTGGAAAATATATCCTGTATCCTTTTGTATTTTCTCCATATCCAATGAAATAGCCTAATTCAGCTTTGCTATCAAACTTTACCCGTTTCTGATCAGGAATATGAATGGATACTTGACTACCAAAGACTTTAAGGTTGTTGATATCAAATTCTTTGTTCCACCAAAGTTCATAGGGTGTTTTATCCTTTACTCGACTTGGACCCGTTCTATTGATGATGTAGACAGCAGTATTGATCGCTTCTGCCCACAAATTCTTATTTAGGCCACTTTCCAGAAGCATAGTTCGTGCTGACTCAATGACTGTCCTCATCTCACGTTCCACACAACCATTCTGTTGTGGAGTGTATGACACACTTCTTTGGTGTTGTATTCCATATGACTTTAGCAAGTTTTCCATTTCTTTACTTATAAATTCCTTTGCATTATCACTTCTTATGTATTTCACTATATGACCGGGGTTAACTTGCACTTCTTTCAAATATTGTTTTAAATATTCTATGGACTGACCTTTATTCTTCAGAAAATACACCTTTCTATATTTAGAATAATCATCCTTGATTAGTAGAAAGTACTTTGCTCCTCCTAGTGAAGTTTCTTCTATTTGACCTCCAATATCAATATGAATTACCTCTCCTGGTTTTGTTGCCCTATTAGTACTTGATGGGAAAGGAAACTTATGTTGTTTTCCTTTCAAACATGGCAAACATGTTTCTTCTTCACTATTTTCTAATTTAATATCATGTTTTATTAAGATGCTTTTCACTTGATTTATATCTTGGTGACCTAATTTAGCATGCCATTCCCTCAAACCTGACATACTTTTTCCAACCATTGCACTAGCATTTTGCTGTCTGAATAACATTGTGTACATTTTACCATATCTCTTGGCTACAGCATACACACTGCTGTTTTTGATAAAATGACACTCAGTAGCTGTTGACTCTAACTTATAGCCTTTATCTAGAGCAGCACTCATCGAGAATAAGTTTATCTTGAGGCTCGGCACATACAACACATTGCTTATCAATGTATTTATCCATTTTTCACCATCATATGCCTCAAGGTCAATGTCACCATAACCTAATGCTTTTATGGTTGTCCCATCTCCAATAACAACATCCTTTGGAACTAACAACTTTTTATAGTTAGTAAAATTGTTCATTGTAAAGCACATATGCTCCGAAGCACCACTATCCAAATACCACTTGCTGTTTAAGCTTTTTGCCCCAAGTCCATACACTGACATGACAAATGCGTTTTGTTTTTCATCTTCTTTTAGTTGTTTATTGCCCTTGTTATACCAACACTTTTCTTTTGTATGTCCCCGTTTTTTACACTGTTTACATGTTTACAATATATCTTCGGTCTTATCACTTTTGTTCTTCTTAGCTTTACAATCTTTTTTATAATGTCCCACTCTACCGCAATTAAAGCATTTTCTTGTTTTAGTATAACTTTTGAATGCTGTAGAACCACTGCTTTCATTGTTCTGGTACATTGTAATTCTTTGCTCTTCTATAATGAGTCTGGCTGTCAACTCCGACAGGTTTCGCTTTTCTACTGGTACAGAATCCCATGCAGAGACAAAGTGTCGAAACTTTTCACCCACCGAGCTTATGATTTTTGTAACAATCATGTTTTCCGCAATTTCACCTTTTGCTTGTCTTATTTGCGCTACAAGTGATTCTATCCTTGCTACAAATGTAGATACATCTTCCGAGGTATTGTACCTTTCTTCGAAGAACCGTTGCTGTAATATGTGAAGTGACACATCGGATTTTTGTTCATAAATTGTGTTTAGCTTGTCCCAAATTTCTTTAGCAGTTTCACAATTTTGCACATGCAGCATAGCTGTGTTACCCAATCTACTTACTATTACTGCTTGGGCCTTGGCATCCGACCTCTTCCACGTGGCTTTGTCGTCATCTTCTGGACATTTTGACGAGCCGTCCACCACGTCGTAGACATTTACCGCCTTTAATATGACCTTAACTTGGAATTTCCATGTATGCCAGTTACCGGCATTTTCAAGCAACAAGCGATTATTCGTCGCTTCAAATATTTCGCCCTCGCCGTCCATTTTGTTTGCACCACTGCTTGACCACAGCAAACCACACCTACGCTTAACCACGTGTTCAGAGCAAACAATTTATTTATATTTCGCTCCGGGCGACTGGGCCCATAACCTTTTGTGATTATCAGCAGCAGATGGAGCGAAATAAAATAGATTTGTTTGTAATAATCCGTGTATTAATTTTTCTGTACAAAACAACAAGATGTTATCGCCTTGACCGGCATAGCGAGAGAGTGTTGCCAGATACTAAACCAAATTATCTATTTGCTAAACTATATTAAAATATAAATGTTGCCAATCCAACACTTTTTATTATAAAATTAAATGTTTAAAAACTTTGTGAATAGAGACGCTCATACCCCATATTTTTGAATGATAAAAGAATAATACCTTTGACACCTGAATCACCAATAATAAACAAATGTAAATTCTTGTAAGTGAATAATTGAAAATACACCAAGTTTAATATTGATTTATTATTATAAAGTCACAAAAACATACAACTTACACAATTTTGATATATAAAATAATGATTTTTTAAACAAAGGAAATTATTATTATTTCTTTTTGTCCTGGTTCATCTTTAGAGTGTAGTGTATGTGCCATGGTATGGGACTGCACAAGGCAGTTCCATGTGGAAATCCTCAGGACAGCCTTTTCCAAGCAATTTCGCTCACACTGTGATGAGTAAATATAACCTTTTCTTTATGCTCACTACTTTCATTTTGATGTTTGGTGATGAAAACAAGCATTTCTAGATTATAAGTAGATATTAATGCTTTGATATTCAACAAAGTACCGTAAAAGTCCATATTTCGCATCAGGCTTATTGCGGTTTGTAAAACTCACTTCCGATAAAAATAAATTACAACATGTCAACATTAACTTTGGTAGTTCCTGGAGACTGCTTTTACAGTCCTAAATTTCATTTTTATTCGAAAAATGCCGGTTTTATCGTTTTAATGTTCACTTTTTACTAACCCTTTAACGTCAAAATAATATGTCATACATACATGACGTAAATGACAGTGATTGGTGTTTAAATTTACGTTCCGTTTCAAGTAATTTCAATTCGTAATTATTTTTAAAAAATAGCGTAAACTAAAATATAAATTTTACGGTGTCCCTACTTTTATGTTATTTTAACATTTTAATATCAAAATATTCATTTGCAATTTTCATTTGCATGTTCCCTATTGTATCGATAGGCCTATTGATATTAATGCTTTTGCCTTACTATCGATTGACGATTAACAGTGACAATGTCACAATGTCAGTGGAATGTCAAAATTGTAGGTTTATACTTTTTCGTGTTTACTTTAGAAATTCTACAACTTTACGAAATTAAATTAAATAAACCTAAAAAGTGAGGAATATGGTTAGTTAGTAATAGAAAAATGTTGAACTATAATATTAAGTTCCTCACTTCCGAGGAAACGCTACATTTGAAAAATAGTGATTTCAAAACTTACAAGTAAGTTTTAACAAACTTTGATAATAACTCATAATTTCTTAATAAAATGTAAGAAAAAAATTTATTGGTACGAAACTAAAAAGAAAACTGATGTATTTTTATAGGTACGAAACTAAAAAGAAAATTGATGAATCTATTTACGATGTTGGTAAACGGACTTACTCTGAGCGTCGAAGTGGCCATTGGAAAGCCATCAGACCTCGTCAAATGCGGCAACTAGAGTCAAAACTTAAAGATAAAAGTATTGTTACTTGTGAATGGACGACAGAATCTCTAATCACATTGGTACTTTCTTCAGGGCAATAGCTTTACTTAACAGTGAAGCTTGATACATGGATGTAATACAAGTCTTATTGATAGATACTGTGTAGAAAGTTGCAGGACAAACTGTTCTGATGGATGTACATCACTTATTAAATAATATAATAGTTTAAACTGTCAGGTAACAGTATTTTTTATAATTAAGGCTGACATGAACATGCTATAATAAGTGTAGAAATAGTGAAATAATTAACTAGTTTAGTGAAGGTAATAATACATATGAAATTTATTGTTATAGTGGTAATGTGCCAGTCTCACATACTGTTCACCCATGCAGACAAATCAGCAACCTTAATCACATTGGAAAGAGTCCGGGCAACCGTCAACTTGTCGCATATCAGACAGAGATCCCCACATACAGGTATTATTTTATTTATTACATTAGAAATAAAATAATTACAATATATCCATTAATTTACACAAAAAAGGAAGCATCACCACTAGGAGTAGGCTATTGGAAGCAAACTGTAGCACAAAAACAAAGCTTTTCATTTGTATCAAACAACAAAATAAACTCTTGATTGTTATAAAAACATCAGTAGTAGACTTAGCAGATAAAAAAATGTTAAAGTTTTATACAATGATGTAAAAAGTATGTGTTATGTATGAAAACCAGTGGTAGGTCTATTATAATAATTGTTAAAGTTTTTGTAGGTAGATTATACAAATGAATAATAAATCAGTTTGCTTCCAACCTTAAATATGTTGTTACTTTATTGCGACGAGGATAATTACAGTGAATTATTAGAAAATGGCATCAAACATTGCAAATATAGTGTTTCCAGGACATTTTAACCCTAAAGTGGATAAGTGGAGTGATTACAAAGAACAGTTGTTGTGTGCATTGGATGCAGCAGGTTATGATATCAAGAACATTGAAAACTCGTTCTCTGTTCCTATCACAATGTGGAAAAGAAACTTATGCATAATAGTATCATTACTTGTACCAAATCGGCCAACAATGTAAACATTTTTCGGAAATTTGCGTGTTTTGAGCGAGTTCTATGAACCAGAAATAAATGAAATTTTGCAGCTGGCAAATTTCAATAAACGCCCAAAATTACAGGGTGAATGCGTGCAAGACTATGTGCTATAAGCCTATTAAGCCTAAGTGTAATTTTTTTAGACTTGAACGCAGCAAATGAGGGACAGATTAGTATTGGTGTACGAGAATGATCGCTTGAGACGAAGTTATTGAAGACTAAGCAGTTACATATGAGATGGCCTTGCAGATACTGTTTAAATTATCAGGCGACATTTACTGATTATACCCTAATTGTATGGATTGAAGCAAACTCCGGCCTATTCCCGAACCAATGGCTATTGGTAGAGATTAAATCAGTGAATTGTATGCATTGTGACGCAGACACAAGGATGCGTGAGAATGTCGGTTATGAAAGCACAGTGCTTTTATTGTAACGCTTTGGTCACATTTCACCGATTTGTGAGAAGAAATTGAGAAAAATGCATCAATTATATGAGGAAAGGGTGAAACAGTGAATTCCTNAAAATTATTAATTTACAATTATTTGCCCAATAAATTAAAAGAACAAATAATGATATCTTGAAAATAAATGGACGACATTTCGGCTTTGTCTTAATTAGTCAAAGGCCCAATCTCTCCATAGCTTTCCTGGTTGATAATATGAACATAGTTATTGTCTCTTTAAAAACATTTCACATAGGAAGGAGCAAATATTATACAAAATTGTGACACTAAATCATTAATCTAATTTATATTTCCATTAAATACCATTTCTCAAGTCTCTGAAATTTATGGGTTATTACCAAATATTTGCAATACAGTTCAAATATTTGTTTACTTCAGAATGGTGTTAGCCTCGAGTGGTTTCATTATGAGATACCAAACAGTATAGACCGAGTGACAAAGATGGCAGCATTACGGGAGAGTGTGACAAGAGTACCTTTGCCAGCTCCCGCACGAGCAACACGGCGTTCGCCGTGCGACTTGAAGCTACTTACTGCTTGTATTGATGGTACCCTTCATATTGTACACAGTGCTGTTGGGATAACGCACTCAGTTCGAGCTGGTTTTGTGAGTATATTCATAGTATAAAGTTTTGTTGTTGCTAGAGTTCATTGACTGACGTTTTAACCTCAGCATTATTTTTAGATCTATTGTACTAGATAGTAGGCCCTGTACTGACTCGTCTAGGTAGGTACTACCGCAGTGCTGGATAGAGTCTCGTAAAATTTGAGTGTTTCGCACTTCCGTCTTTTGGTGTAAGGGTACTGAAGCTAGTAAAATTACAGGGTAAAATATTTAGGCTTACCTGATTTGAGTAATTATGATTATCGGGTATGGAATAGATAAATAAATAATTCACTCACTAAACAATGAATACAATACAATAAATACAAAAATAATGGAACATATTTGCACATTTTTTTGAATATACTACATATATACAAAGAAAACACCCAGACCAATACAAACAGACATGTTCATGCACACAAATGTTTGTACTGCCTCGGGATCGAACCCGCAACCCTTGGTGTAAGAACCGACGTCTTAACCATTACACCAGATGGGTCGTCGAATAAGGCTGCCTTTGCCCACAGTATTTTTTCTTAATTTCAGTATGTTGTGTCCCTTTTTTTACTGTGTGTGTGTGAGCAATAAATAGTTATATGTATGTTTGGTTTAAGATTGCTTCAGAAGTGGTATGGGCGGGTGCACTGGTGGTGGCTGCGGCGGAAGGCGGTCGGGTGCAGTGCTTCGATCGGGCTTTAGCTCTATTACACCATCACACTAAGTGCTTCGACTTCACGACCTACTTGAGGTACGGATGGCATTAAAAATTCCTAATTAATTTATTGCTTTCTCAAAGATAAAAGATACATATCAGTTGTGGAAGTCTCCTTTTAAGCATAGCAATGCCTGTACCAATAGACTCCGCTTCTTCGTTCATTTACTTTTTATAAAATGCGTTCTTGACAACAACCTATAAAAAAAGTTTACAATTCACAAATATACAGTTCGAATTATTTATTACAATGAAGGATATCAATAAAACTATAATATGAATCGTATAAATATTATTCACCTTATACGATGCATATTATGTACTTGTACGTGTAGGTTTGTCAAGTAAGAGTGTAATATAGAGATCCCTTGAGTATCTCGTTCAAAAACTAAAAAGGATTTTGAGACATTTCTGTGTATGGTGTAGACAGTACCTATATGTCATGTGTGTATCCGGAATCGTAAACCCTTAGTACCACACGAGATTGTTACCGCATGGCGTCTCAGGTCATCAGCCTGGAGACCTTGGCAAATCAACAAGCAAAACTGTACACTATGTGGAAGACTCGATACTGAGTCGTCTAGGTAGGTACCACCGAGTGCCAGATATCGTCCCGTGAAACAGGAGTGTTATGCACTTTTGTGTTTCGAGATGGAGCACTGTAGCTAGTGTAATTACTGGGTATAAGAGACCTAACATCTATCGTCTCGGGTGTCGGGCGCAGTGCGGCATTAATGCAGGATAGTAACTGTCTATCAGATGTTGGTCTCTTCAATGCCGCTATCTAATGGTTAGGCGTATCTTTTACACTCAGGTGAACGTCCTAACCGTCCTGTACACATCTTAAATAATAAACATAAACTTGAAGAGTGAATGTACAATTAAGCTTGTTAGATTTTCCAGAGAGTGAAATAAAAAAAACACATTGTGATTTCCGAGTATCAGGCTCTAAGACCAAACCAGCATTTCGTAACATGTAAACGTTGAATTACAGGGATGCAAAACGTACCCAAATACTGGCGACTCGTGAATCGAAAGGAGGACCCCAACTACTAGTGTCATTCGCCGGTGGACCGTTAGCTCTTCTACATATTACACACCCTCGACTGCTCACGGTAAGTACATTTCTTTTAATACCTAATCTAAAGTTTTGTGATTAAATAATGTGTTTTAACAATAAATGTTTAAAGCGACGGTATGTTACAAAGTGACAAAAAAAAACGGTCAGGAAGCCCACCTGACGGTAAGTGATACGCCTGACCGTGACAGAGCGGCATTGAGTGAGACCAACACTGATAGAAGTTACTATTGTTCATCAATGCCGCACTGCGCCGTCACCCTAGACACAATTTACCTACGGTGCCCTCATCCCGAAACATAGAAGTGCAAAACACTTCTATGCACGGGATGATACTGGCACTGCGGTGGACCTACCTACTAGACGCCTCAGTACCGAGTCTACTAGTACTACGATTATGGTGTGGAGTGCCTCCGACAGGCGGGTGTAGATTCAAATTCCGCCACTGTTTGTAATTCCGAAATTCGAAACTATTGCGTTTATCCGAAAACAAAGGTTAAGAAAAACATGAAGATAGCTGCGCACGCCTGCCAAGATATCTAGGGTTGTGCGTGATTATGGCCAGTCCACTGGCCCATATGGATGACTAAGGCCTAATCACCCGTACGGGTAGGCTCGTGTCCCTGGTCGAGGATAATAATGATGATGAATATTTGTACCGTTAGGCGTGGCTTCGAAGCGGGCGGGTCGAAGCAGTTGCGTTGCTCCACAGCATGGACTGGCGACAGAGGGCGCTGAGTGCTTGTGGGCCTTAAACAGGCTTGTATGCGAGGCCATGCGATCTCCACAGGTATATGTACTCTTTTATATTACACTAACTGATCCCCGTGGTATATTCCCCGCAGTAAAACACAACCTAAAAACGAGCAGTAAAACATTTCTTTATTTTTCTAAAACGAAAAGTATTTTCTAAAATAAAATTTTTCCTTTGGTTTTTTAAATCGGTCTAGTAGTTTTGAGCCTATTATTTACATTACTAACAAAGTTAAAATGTACTTATGTTTTTTGTTTGTAAATAATCGAAACCTGATATAATGACGTCGAAGGGACCGTTTAGTTGCTGACGTTATATCCGATAGTCGTTATAAGCAGTACAGTCATATACACAAGTACAGCAGTTATATGTATTTACATAGTCTCTCCTCTCTCTCTCAACCTATTGCAGTCCACTGCTGGACATAGGACTCCCCCATTTTGCGCCAGATATCCCGGCCCTCCGCTTTTCCATCCAGCTCCACCAGCGACCTTCCGCAGTATCGGTCCATCGGGCTGGAGGGCGTCCTACGACGCTTGCCAAGACGCGGTCTCCACTCCAGAACTCGTCTGCCCAACGGCCATCGGTTCTGCGACATACGTGACCAGCCCACTGCCACTTAAACTGCTGATCCGGGGATATGTCGGTAACTTTAGTTCTCTACGGATTAAATCATTTCTGATCTTATCCCTAAGACAGATTCCAAGCATAGCTCGCTCCATTGCGCGTTGAGTGACTTTGAACTTGTGAACCAATCCCGCAGTCAGTGTCCATGTCTCAGCTGCGTATGTTAGCACGGGTAGGACGCATTGCTCAAAGTCTTTCGTCTTTAAGCATTGCGGAATAGTTGACGTTAGGACATGACGTAGCTTACCGAATGCCGCCCAGCCCTACTGAATCCTCCTACTAGCCTCCCTCGCGAAGTTATGCCGGCCAAGTTGGATGGTTGGCCCAGGTAGATATACTCCTGCACAACCTCGAGACGGACGCCATCGACGCATATCGGTGGCATGACACGACTGTTGACATGACTTTCGTCTTGTCCAAATCATGCCAACCCAACTCGTCGGAATCAGTAGGCTTCAGCATCTCCGCAAGCCTTCCGATGATTCTGCCACGATGACGATATCGTCAGCAAAACGAAGATGAGAAATAAACTCTTCATTGACGTTGACATTTACATAGTTATTTATCTAGAATACAGTGTAACACGTTTAATACGATCACGCTTAATACGATTTCGCGCATAATACGCCGGTTTACGCCAGTCCCTGCCACTTGAGACATATTTTTATACATTTCTTAACGCTTAATACGATTCGTCATTATGTTTAATACGCCCCCAATCAGGCCATACGCCCGTCGTTTTGGAAGAAGAACCCGAGATACTACAGGATTTTCCTGGATAATGTTCTATTGATGACAATGTAGCGCCGTACAAAAATCAATCAATTGGAGATCTTATTGAGAATGTGAATAACACTCGAAACGAGACCCATATAAGCGATAAAGATGAAGACGAAGATGAGTCAACTCCGGTTTTGTCAAACGCCCAGGCATTTTATTTATTTAGTAAACAAATGCATAGTGACTTACAGTTCAGCTGTTAAAGAGTTAAAACGCTTTGTTGCTACTTTGGATGAAAGTAAAACGCACTGCAAAAGTTGAATTATTTTGATATCTTTTAATTGCTAATGCATCAAAATCTTTCTGTCATACCAAAATAAGTGATTATGTTAAATAATGTTTTGAATGTAGGTGCATAATTTAAAATTAAAAAAAACAAAATACATATTAATATGTAGTGTGATCGTTTTATTTTCCCAAACCCGCATAATACGTTTTTTTGGGTGGGTCCCTGAGAAATCGTCTTAAGCGAGTTTTACTGTAGTTATATGTTCTGTATGTAAACGAGTCAAAAAAGGAAATCAAATATGTATTTATTACGAAATAATTAGAATACAAAATGTAATAATTTAAATAAATAATGTACGATCTACTTATTTGTCAGAGGCTAGCGGTGAAGCGACAGCGCAAGTGGCCTTGGGAGCTTTCCTAGCGCCTCGGGCCCCACTACCGGCGGCCGCTAATCGCTTCGCCCCACCAGTTCATGATCTCGCCAGGAAGTTCTTTCACCATTTGCTCAGGTAATCCATACAGTCATCATAATCAGCTCATTAAACGTCCCCACCGAGGGGCACGAGCCTACCCGTATAGGGTGATTAGGCCTTAGTCGTCCACGCGGGCCCAGTGCGGATTGGACGACTTAACACACATCCTTCGAATCTCTTCGCAAGTGTTTATGAAGGTTTCCTCACGTTGTTTTCCTTCACCGTAAGAGCGTCGGATAACGTACATATATTTTCGAAAATTCGAAAACACATTGGTACGTGTCGGGATTCGAACCTCAGCCCTACTGGTAGGAAGGCGACAGTCCGCACCATTGAGCCACCGACGCTCTATGATCCAATACAGTATTAATTGCTTAATATAGATATTGACTGACAATCGAGATAGTTTTTCGGATCTGTCAATACGACTTAATTAATTTGTTGTTTTATCTCTTTTTTATTACCTTTGTAATTACCAAAAGCTTAAGTGTTCTCTATGATTATGATAATCATAATCGTTGTGTAGACGATCGGTGGCTCATTGGTCGACTTTTTTGCATTTTCGATATTATAATAATTATGTACGTTTATCCGACGCTCTTACGTTGAAGGTAAACATCGTGAGGAAACCTGCGCACGCCTGTGAAAAGATTTAAAAGTTATGCGTGAATTCGGCTAATCCGAACTGGGCCCGCGTGGACTACTAGATACGGGTAGGCTCGTGCTCCTCAGTGGGGATGTATAATGAGCTGATGGTGAATGTTTTGTTGACTATAGACGCGGCCGGTTAGACAAAGCATTGAGTTTAGCGGTAGAGCTTCGAGCATGGGACTTGTGTAGGGATACTGAAGCAGCGTCCCATCGTCGTCCAGACCTTGCTCAAGAGGCCCACCAGCTCGCTCTGCACTACGCAAGCTTGCCCACAGGTTTGTTATCGGCATCAGAGTACAATGATATTAAAGTATTATATATCAGACATATGACAGCGTTGTAAAAAAATAACATTAGTATTATTACAGATAATTTAATATATTCTATAGTTATTATTTAAATTAGTTATGATATCAGAACTATGTAAAACCATTTTTTTGAAGATTTTTTTTCTATTTATTATAACTCTCGTCATCTATGACTTAAAAATGTCATTTAATACTTTGAAATAAAGCATTTTTGAGTTTGAGTATTCAACTTATTTACCGGCCTGTAACATCCCAGTACAGCACACAGGCCTTTAATAAACTTTACTAACATTAAATAAGAACGACGATACTAGTGTACTTCAAAAACTCGAATGAGTTTATGTTTACACTAACTGTGTATTTATTGTAATTGTATGACTAAATAAAATAAATAATTAAACTTTTTTTTTCCTATTTACAGATTCAGAGTGTTCGGATTCGTGTTCCCAGTGTAGTTCAAGCTCGTACACGGACGACGAAAGCGCTTCCGAAGTATATCGGACCAAACCACCTCCCCTTCCCCGCGTTTCCCTACCGTCCCCAACCCCACCACAGCCTTACCCCAGACAAAATTCACACCAATATCTAGACAGAGATACTTGGAACAATACCGATGAATACGCGAAAGTCCCAAATGATAAAATAAAACCGATACTGAACCAAAGATGGCATAGTTTAGACAACTCGCTCAATACAAGACTGGGCTCAATGAACACGCTGTCGACGATATGTGAAGTATCGAGACCGACGACGAGCGTGGTCGATATAGTGCCGAGGCAAGATGAGAGAATGACGTCACAGTTTAGTAGGGTCTACCAAACGGAGCTAAGAGAAGAGGTCCCAAGAAATCAGTACCAAAAAAACTACCCTACAATGAATGACAGATCTCATAGGGTGACGTAACGCAGATAATGCTGGTCGTTCAACGGAGAAGAATAAAGTGAAGTTTTCTGATACTGTAACCATTGCTGTTGTGGCGGTAAGTTAATATTATTATGTTTTGCATCATATTTGTTGTTTGATAAACTTTTACTGGTAGTTCAATCGTTAAGTGTAACGAAATAAGAATTACTATTTCTTCTCTTTTAAAATACTAGCTTTTATGAAAGGAATAAGGGAAAGTATAAATAAATAGAATTTTACATCCGGTAAACTCACTTACTTGGAAACAGTTCGGTATACACATTAGGGCAACTAAAGGAACAAAAGCCTTATATTCCTCAAGAAATTAAACAATGACAATTTTACAAACTTAATGATAATTACATATAACGTACTATGAATTAACATAATTAAGTTTAAAACCATATGTTATCAAAAAAACTAATATTTGATAGTAGTTTTTAAGGGTCATACAAGAATGAACATCGTAATAATTCTTCTAATCGCGAACCTGTGATTTAACTAATCTGTCAAATCGCGAACCTGAAAATTGGCTAATCTGTCACTTTGTATAACCGTCGTTTCCAAATCGGTCTAGCTAGTCCACTGATGCTGAATTGCTTGTTAACATTAAACTCATTTGTGCTAAACTCTTCCACATTAAAATGTTATTTTATCAACTCCAGGAGGCGTCCCGCTGTCCAGATGGGGTATTACCGGAGAGTACATCGTTCCCGCACAAGTACATCTCGCCGCCCGCCGGTACATCGCTCGACTACGTCGAAGTGTGACGCACGCACCGCATGCACTTGTTTGTGAGCATTGCACATGTCACGCACAACACAGCTTATCCAAAATCCTAATAGAAAGCTAACTACTAAAAATCTATGACGCACAACAAAGCTAACTACAAATTACATAATAGGCATGATGAATGGGTCCTGGAATCGTAAGAACTATTTCACAATTTTACAAATCTGGGTTAAATATTACGATTTGCTTATTCTCAGCTCAAAAACTCATGTTTTATGAATTTTATTAGTCTTCAAAGTTAGGTGGGCAAGTCTATTTTTTAAAGATTTTTTTTAAGTTTTGGTTTAAAATTTTTTGACATTAAAGGATAACACATACAATTTGAAGCAACTTTTGCTATGGAACCATTTTGATAACCGCAACATTTAATATAGTTGTAGTACAAAATTCATAAACTATGCATACTAACTACTGAGGCGTGACGTCATAAAATAGGTAGCCATTTGTATGAGCCGTTTTGGAAAAGTCAATTAATTTGTTCTTAGAATTAGGAAATCTCTGTGAGTTTTAATTTTAACAAAACTAACTACTAATCTATGACGCACAACATAGCTAACTACAAATCTATGATGCACAACAAAGTCACTACAAATCTAGCACAACAAAACTACAAATCAATGACGCACATCAAACATAACTACAAACTTATGTCGCTAACACGAAGCTAACTGCTTAATAATGATGCACAATTAAGCTAACTTCATATCTGTGACGCACAACAAAACTAACAACTAATCTATGACACACATGGTTGGATCGGGTCATAATCAGTCAAAGCAATAGATTCTGCACTATGTATGTCACGCGCAACCTAAGCGAGCCGATACAATTGAAATTATTGTTTATCGGCCACCATTGGGCTATTGTGTCTGGATTCGTGGCGTTCAAAGGGTACGTATTAGAAGAAAACGATCACTGCACACGATAATAAGTACTTAGTCCATGTTTAACCCGTTGAACGCCGAGAATTCAGACACAATATAAAATCTATTGTGTCTGGCACCTTAAGGCGTTATTTGCGGCTTAGCTACTACTTTTGAAACGTGCAAAAAGTCTTACTCAAGTTCAAAATCGTATGAAAACTGTCACGAAAACGCTTATTTCATAGCATTAGCTGTTTAAACTTTATTTTTTTGGCTAACAGGTGAGAGTTAATAAAATATTAGAAATGATATATCCCATTAAGGTTTAAGAGGCGCGACAATGCTACCACCTACACCGTCTAGGATACACAGAGCCACTAAATACACATTTACAATATTGAAACGAATGTAGGCTGCAAAACAACGCTTACCTATTCTACGTACGTTTTGTGTGCTAGACTTTTAACCAATAGTTCCATAGCTGCATGAATTGCATGCACTACGACAATGTAATGCACATTTATTATGCATGATAACAGTTATAATTATAAGCTATGTGGTGTGGTTGAAAAGTCACTTTTACCCAAAGGGTTCCAGGTTCGATGCTCGGGCAGTACAAACATTAGTGTGCATGAATATATCTGTTTGTATATGCCTGGATGTTAATATCTATTTAATGTATGTATAAAAGTAATATCTATTAAACAATGTTGTTTAGTAACCATAATAGTCGAAGCACCTTTCTTAATGGGGCTAAAACATTATAAAAAAACGTAGGCCAACCCTAATACCCTGCCGTATAGCAAACAAGCTTTTGGCTACCCGCCATGTTGGCAGCATTGGACTAGTGCGATGGATTACGGACCAAAGGAATTCGGTACTTTGGGAGATATTTCACCAGCAGGTGGTTGTAAAAAATATTGGCTCGACCATAGTGATATAATCCTCGCAGTCCCTTGCTGCTAGGGAACCCTCCATGGGTGAGTCCGACTCGCACTTGGCCAATTTTTTTTATTTCGTTTTCCCTATCCCCTTTTCTAAAAGGTCGACATCGTACTCGCTTTTTATTCGTAGGAACGAGTTTTTGGCTCTTTTTCCTTCTAATTTAAATATAAAATAGCAGTAGCATGTGCTTATATCATTACAAGTACCTACTCTCTCTACAACTTATCGCAGTCGACTGCTGGACAAAGCCACACCTATTTTGATCCCCACCCATTCTCAAAATTCTTCATAATCCGGGATATTCCATAATTACCATAAGTGGCACACGGTGTCCTAAGTCAGTAGCTAATGTGCGCTCGAAAAATTTAGTTGTTTATAGAAATGCTTACTGAACCTCTTCGAGGACCTTTTGGCAAGATTTATTTAATTAATTATTTTTTGTGTTTCAGAGAAAGCGTCCCCATGTCCACCGAAAATTAAAGTTGTTCATTTTGGTATGGTATAATAATGAAGACATTTTAAGTGATACATGGAAATAATTCCGTCCATTCAAATTTAGTTTGTAAATAGTATTCCTTAATATTATTGTCATAATTGCATTTACAACAGTACCTACTAAGTATTGTAATTATGTTAATATAAGTACCTAAACATTCCTCAGTATTCAGTAAGCAGCATTGTTTATTTTGTGTTTAAACAATAATTTTATTAAATACTAGCAATTGTTTTTCAAAATGTTTGAGATGATGGAGGTACCTCGAAGTTTAAGTCACAATTTCAACATTATAAAGATTTACCTGTGCTTGAACGTGTTGTAGGTACTTTAATTACAGGGAGGCTTGAAACCGAACTACACAAGTTCGAATATTTGAATTCAAACTGGTTGTTTTTATTTATGAATATGTTTTACATTGTAGTATATGCAATTAGGTATCTAATATATGATTTATGACATAAATGGTTGTGTCTATATAAAACTTGTTAGTCTGATTTCAATTTACAATAAATGATCTTGTTATAAATGCTAGCGTGTATTTTTTATTGAAAAGTATTGCAAATTATTATATTACTACTTAAAGTTGAATAGAGTGTTGCCACCTTAGCCCTTTTGTAGCTAGATCTTGCACTTTTTAGTATAGGTGAACTCCTTTTTTAGCCCGAAAAGAGCAATCTAGCTCTTTTTCACTGTCTTGAAAATGTTAATAAATATGAAGTTTTCGACATGCCAACAAGTACGTTTTTGCTATTTCATCGATCATGATGACATTTTTTTAGGCGAGCTAAAAAAAACGGCTTCACTACACGATTATTTGAGCATTTTTAGGACAGAAAATCTTTTGACGCTCAATCTAGCCCTTTCTAGCACTTTATGACGTCCCAAAAAGCTCTTTTTCTAAAACACAGGTGGCAACACTGGTTGAATAACAGTTGGTTATTTCAATTTTGCAAACGGACACTTGAACTATACTTATATGTATAGATAATCGTAACATCTCTGAGGTCTAGCGGTCTGAGCGTTTACTCTCTCTCTGGTTGTTTTCCCTTACAAGGGTGCAGGTATCGGGCTCAGTGGTGTGGACTGTTGCCTTCCGACCGGGAGCGCAGGTTCAAATCCCGCCACGTACTAATGTGATTTCGAAATTAAATGTACGTTATCCGACGCTCTTACGGTGAAGGAAAACATCGTGAGGAAACCCGTGCACGCCTGCGAAGAGATTCAAAGGTTGTGCGTGAAGTCGGCCAATCCGCACTGGGCCCGCGTGGACCTCGGTGGAGACGTTTAATGAACTGATGATGATGAGCTTCTTACTATCCTGAACGTTTTAACATAAAATAAATAATTATCCAAAGACATTCACACAGCACTACCTAGCCCCAAGAGACGTGAAGCCTGTATTATGGGGGGTACTAAATAACGGATAAAAATACTTTATTATCAGCTCATTAAACGTCCCCACCGAGGGGCACGAGCCTACCCATATAGGGTGATTAGGCCTTAGTCGTCCACGCGGGCCCAGTGCGGATTGGACGACTTCACACACATCCTTCGAATCTCTTCGCAAGTGTTTATGAAGGTTTCCTCACGTTGTTTTCCTTCACCGTAAGAGCGTCGGATAACGTTCATATATTTTCGAAAATTCGAAAACACAAACACACGTGTCGGGATTCGAACCTCAGCCCTCCTGGTAGGAAGGCGACAGTTCGCACCATTGAGCCACCGACGCTCTAAAAATACTTATATGATATGATGATGGATAAAAATACTTATATACATTTATTTGTAAATACATGCATATTATATAAACAAAACACCCAGAACATTACAGACATGTTCATGACCACGAACGTTTGTACTGCCTAGGGATCGAACACGGAACCAAATGGGTCGTCAAGAAAAATAATAATAATATCTACCGACTCGCTCTATCAAGTGTTCTCATTTTGCGCCAGAAATTCTGGTTTGTTTTTCTCATCCTGCCTCTACCAGCTTCCAATGGCAATTCGTAATTCGTTGGTGTGAGGGATGTCCACCGCTTACCAAGACGCCTTTTAATCTACTCCAACAGTCACTGTTCCTGTATACATGATCAGCCCACATGAACATATATAAAAAATATATGCCAGCCTACTCTCCCACTTAGATCTGGTGACAGGTATAATCTTAACTTGTTTCTCACAAATAACATTGTATTTGGTTTATGAACTGGGGTTTATTAGTATAAATTTTAAGTGTGTAAATTTAGATATTTCTGATGATGAAACACTATAAATTGTTTGGTAATGGTGAATAAGAAAGAAGAATTAGTTTGTATCGAGCATAGCTTGGATGTTTATGTAAACAAATTGAATTAATCTCACTTTAGTGTACGGGATGTAAGTAATAAAAGGCAAGTGTTATGCCAGCAAAATATTATTAAATTCCTTGTAGTTGATGATTTTGAGAGGTGCGATAACCTCTAAGATGCTCTCATTTTATTTAAAACACTGGTATATCCATCTTTCTTTATAATAATGAAACTAATATAAAAAGATTTTGGTTTATAATTAAATATTTCTAAGCAAAATTGCATTTTATTGGGTTCATTCATTTATAGACTATGCTTTTAGGTACAGAGAACTTGTTATCTTGAACATACATATAACAGTAAATCTATAAACATTATTTAAGATATTCAACATTTAAGGAAATGTTTGTTAACAAAAGAAAACAAATATGTTTACACTTTTTAATTTAGCTTTGTGGTTACATTTTTAGTGCTGTTGCTGTTGAAATAATGCAAAGTTTAAAAAATCTATAAGGTATGATCTAATCCTTAAGCTTCTTCTTAGGGCGGAGGTTGTTGGTGTGTCACACTTGGTCTTACGGCAGTTGGTAAGCACGAGGGTGGAGACGAGCATAGCATTTGCGGCAGATCATCTTTTCACAGTTGTACTTCTNTTGAATTAATCTCACTTTAGTGTACGGGATGTAAGTAATAAAGGCAAGTGTTATGCCAGCGAAATATTAAATTCCTTGTTGTTGATTTTGAGAGGTGCAAAAACCTCTTAAGATGCTCTCATTTTATTTAAAACACTGGTATATCCATCTTTCTTTATAATAATGAAACTAATATAAAAGGATCTTGGTTTATAATTAAATTATTTCAAAGCAAAATTGCATTTCATTGGGTTCATTTATTATGACTATGCTTTTAGGTATAGAGACCTTGTTATCATGAACATACATATAACAGTAAATCTATAAACATTATTAAGATATTCAACATTTAAGGAAATGTTTGTTAAATAAAAGAAAACAAAATATGTTTACACTTTTTAATTTAGCTTTGTGGTTACATTTTTAGTGCTGTTGCTGTTGAAATAATGCAAAGTTTAAAAAATCTATAAGGTATGATCTAATCCTTAAGCTTCTTCTTGGGGCGGAGGTTGTTGGTGTGTCCACACTTGGTCTTACGGCAGTTGGTAGCACGAGGGTGGAGACGAGCATAGCATTTGCGGCAGATCATCTTTTCACAGTTGTACTTCATGGCCAGAATACGGAGAGATGGTTCAATGGTACCTTACAAAAATAAGTAAATATTTAGAATTTAATCCAGTAGCATTGAATACTGTATACAAATAAAATCGTGATTTCAATAAAACCAGTTACCTCCTCTAAGCCTGAGCACCAAGTGCAGTGTTGATTCCTTCTGGATGTTATAGTCAGAAAGGGTGCGACCATCTTCCAGCTGTTTACCAGCAAAGATCAATCGCTGCTGGTCAGGAGGAATACCCTCTTTATCCTGGATTTTAGCCTTCACATTCTCAATTGTGTCAGATGCCTCCACCTCGAGGGTGATGGTCTTTCCCGTTAGGGTTTTGACGAAGATCTGCATTGTGGCTGGAAATAAATATTTTATTGTTAAATTGTTTTACCAAAGACTGCAATGTGGGAATGCGAAAATGAAACAAATGCACATCATTTCAACAATCAAACTGACAAGCCACGCGGATAATTCTTTTGAATTTGGAATGTCAACTTTGGAAGGCTTAGAAATTTATATACAATTAAATTTAAAGGAATTTTCTACACTGAACCAGTGATGTAAAATTATAATAATAAGTACAAATTATTTAGATTTAAAAAAAAACAAATATTCACAACCTAACCTTTTCGTAAAACGTGTTGAAAGAGAGAACTGTCACAATGTAAAATAAAAGATCAAAGATGGCTGTTCGTTATGTGTTGCCATTTGTCAATAAAATATTGATGAATAATGAACATAGTCAAGATATAATTATTTTGTACGATATACGATAATAAAATAATTTCATCTGCCTATACAGGTTATGTTCTGGTGAAGCAGGGTCTGATTTGCTACTTGAGCTCATATAAATACGGTATTGACTGTTGTGGTACTTGGTGACCTCAACGCGCACCACAAAGAGTGCTTGGGATCTCGTTCACTGATCCTCCGGTTCGAGTAGTTTATAATTTGTCACAAGACTCACAAGTTATAATCCGACCGATGATAATCACAATAGGGATGATGTCAATTTTTTTCTGCTATAATATATTTATTTAATAATAAAAAGAGTAGTAAAAATAATGATTACGTTACTTAAAACTCACAGAAGTCACAAAAAAAATATTGGAGGAGCGCATTCGATTCAAACCACCCCCAAAACCTAGGTGGACTCCGACAAAGACGCATGAATGCGCATTCACCGCAACGAATGATTTTGTCGTAGCGCTTGTTTCAAAGAGCATCTTTTTGTATAGCATATACTCGTAGTGTCGGGATCTCGGCATTGAGATTTCTAACAAGGTCCAATTCAAACGTCATTGAGATGACAAGACCAAACTAGCAAGCAAAAAGTTGGGCGACTTGAACAGGTCGACGCGGCTCTTCACATCGAGTCAGCAACTCGTGTTAAATAAAGCTCAAGTCCGTCCACATTTGGAGTGCTGCTCTACTCTCTTCGCAGGTGCCCCTAAATACCAGCTAGGCCTATTTGACGCTTTGCATTGACGTGCTGTCCGAATTGTCGGTGATTAAGATCATACAAGTAGTTTGTAGTCTTTAGAATTCAGGAGACTTTGGGCTCTCTCTGTGTTTTATAGGCTTTTTTATGGGGAATGCTCCAAGGAACTTTTTGATACTTGTATCATGCCGGTGTCACCGTTTTACCATGAGTTATGGTCCATCCATACCACCTAGGCTTACAAAACCGTTCGTTTGCAGCGATTGTTCGTTTCACGTGCGTGCAAGTTATAGAATGACACAGCCACGGTGTTCCCTAATAACTACGACATGTTCTTCCTTAAATGAAGTTGAAAGAGAGCTCTTTGCACTTGTAAGGCAGCAGCATATTTTTGCCCTCGGCATTGCAGCTGTCCATGAGCGGCGGTTACCGTTTCCCATCAAATGGGCCGCATACTCGTCTGCCTACTAAGCACTATAAAAAAATAATATTTATTATATTGAGATAATACCTAAACAGTTTCGCAGATATAATTCGTTAACTCAATCCGCGGTCTCATAGATGGTTCTTGTTCGCTGGTCTTGAGTCAGAACGATGATCTTCGGTGCGTTGTAGAGACATTGTAACATATTGATACATCAATCGCTGCAAAGCTTCCAAAACAGCTAATATTTAACAGAGTTCAAGGCTTTCTCATAGTCCAGAAATGCCATGCACCACAGCTGTTTGTACTTTTTGGTCTTTTCTAATTTATTTGAAGCATAGTCTACTATTATAAAATTAAAAATATCATGAACAATAAAATGTTCAAAGATAAAGGCAACACACGATTTACGTTCTGAAATCGAGATAAATTGAATTTTCCAGTCTATTAATATTTCTTATCATACCAAAGTCCTTTTCGTTTGTTGTTACCTATATTCAATGTTTATTTTATTAAATAGTACTAAAATCTTAACATTTTGTTCAAATGATACAGAATAGTTATTGTAAGTTAAAGTAAGCAACAACTAACAGCTCAAAGTTATTAGTTTCTGAACGCTAACGATAAAGTACTTGTTTCGTAATAGCTGAATTTTACTATTTCCAATATTCATCTTTCTCCTAAAATGTATCACCAACTTAGCAAAATCTCGGGCAGGCTTGTAGCTGCTACAAACCTGCAATCACCTTTATTCCCAGTTGTAAGTATTACTTTATCTTTATGACTCCTTTGAAGTCTTATCTTGGAATCACTGTTTCTGGTATGAAATCCTTTTTAAAATTATTTTATTATATATAATTCTTCCTAGAAGTAACCATTTTAATATATTTTTTAACACCAACTATAAGCATACATTTTTTAACTTAGTCGATTTATTTTAAGAGGTTACTACTATGAAGGTTCACTTAATTTCATGCTAATAAGAAGTACTTTTAATCCTAACAGGCGCCAATTGCTTTGCAACGAGTGGAAGTCCCGCAGATCCAGTACACCTCAGCCCAATTATCTACTGTGTCAGAAGCCAGTGCTTGTGCCTCTGGGTCCAAGAGGTTGATTCCAGGCACTAACATTCCGTATCCTCCAGTCCCAGAGAGTGTCCGTAAAAATCAACAATTATTCCAAGTATGATGATAATACTAATTTTTTGCATAAAATATTAATAAATATATGTAGACAACCAACAATGTTATAGATATATTGAGGACCGATTCGGTGCAATAGATGTGATGTTGGCTATAAGGTTCTGGGATCGATCCCTGTGCAGCATTAACATTTATTTGCATGACTGTTTGTACTGGTTTGGTTGTTTTCTATATACAATGTATTTACAAAAAAAGTATATGTCAATCTTGTTTGGTGTCCATATTACAGGATAATACTTTGTTTGGGGCTAGCTGGCGCTGTGTGAATGTTATTTATATTTAATGAACAAAGTTAAGCCATGAAGCTCAATACTAAACTTTGTATCACATTGATTAGGGTTACTTGTAATGATTTTTCCAATTATTATAATAAAATTGACATTGTATTAATTTCAGAGAGATGACGATGTACCCATTTTCCTGAAAGGTGGTCCCCTGGATGGCATCCTGTACCGTCTTACCTTGGCTCTCTGCATCGCAGGAATGGTTGGAGTAGCACACACTATTTACATCCATGCTGTACCTAAGAAGCAGTGAATTCTGTATATTCATTTTAATATCATATGATTAGTTGCCTGACTTAAGTTATTAAAGCACTGTTATTAGAAAAAATAAATGCAGTGGAATCATTAATTTATCTTTTATTTAAAGTAAGTCGTAAAAGCTGATTTTAAGATAATTAGATATAAAGTATAACTCTATTTAGAAGTATTCCATTCCAAATTTAAGTCATCATAATAAACAAAGTCATCACAATAATCAGTCATTAAACTTCCCCACGAGGGGCACAAGCCTACACTAAGATAAGTAATCTCTTAAAAAAATCAAATTACACTAATATTCAATTCAACATGTATTAAAATGTGAGACACCTAGGGCACATATATTATTGATTTTAGATTGACACTTTCCTTTGAAGTTCACATTGTATTAGTATTGCTTACCCAATAGAATGAAAACAATAACTTCTGTAAACAATTTTCTATATTTCATTTACAACACTGGCCATAATAACTATGATATTTATTTCCAAATAGTAAACTGCAGTAATTTGTGGTTACTCCACAAACATGTTTTCTACAAAAAGCTTCTAAACAATCGATAACTAACAATCATATAGTTACAGTGATCACACATTTTACATACATATTAAAGTATAACATTGAATTTTCTACTCAGTGTAGTTGGTGGCAACATTTAACAGTTCTTTTGCAAATGTAGACATCTCAGGTACATACAAAAGAATATGGAAAAACTTAATAAAAAATGATTGTATAAAAAACACTAAAGCAAAAAATAATACGGGTAATATAAATAAAACTTATGAAATATAAAAAATATTTTCTTGTGGGTACCTCATCAAGTTACGTTCTTAAACTAAATTAAAAGACCTGTACAAAAAAGGACCAAAAATTATATCAGTATTTCCGATTTTCTATAGTCTACTTTATATAAAAATTTGAGAAATGCTTAGCACAGCCACTTATTTGCAAAGGAATAATAATAAGATCGCCTTTAACGAATTAAAGTTGGATCCAAATGCTAACCAAACATCATAAAATTAAAATAATACAGCGTTACTGATAATTTTCAAAAATATGTACATACATTCAAAATATAAATGACAAGATAAGAATGTACTACAAAAACTTCAATAAACCTATTTTCGGCACTCATAGTATAAGTGTTATTTTTTAAACAAACAGTTGAATTATTTGATCATTCTGGTTACAATGAAATCAATGGTATAACATGACTTAAGTAAATACCTAAATAAGTTAAGCATAAAGTTAAACATTTGATAATGGTCATGAATTATGAGACTATATTTACCTTCTAGTTACAGGTGTCAAACTAAGAGCTTTTCGTTGCACATTTAAGGTTGTATTCAGAGTACTTATAAACATAATAATAATTTAAGCATGACTCACTATATACTATTAAATATACCTATACTTATCTCATATGCAACAATAATGCACACTAATAGAATATTCATGTTAGATAAAGAGTAGATACCATGTTGATCTTCATGTATGGAGACTGGTATTGACTCTTATTAAATGTAGAATTTTATACAATATCCATTTTCATTAGCCAAATATAGTTCTACAAGTAGAAACATGGAATTTGTTTGTAAATTCCAAATAAAATACAAAGGTTTCATAACTGTGTAAATAGGTAATAATAATAGTATGTTCCCAAATAGCAGTTATTGAAACACATGGTAACATTTAAGTAACATTAATCAATTATTAGTAATAGGAATTAATAGACTTGCTTAAATACATAAAAAAATAAAACATACCTGCTTTTCAAATATAACGTGGATATTGTAAATTATGAAACTTACTTTCAATATTTCTCAGCAATAACTTTTTCTATTAATATTGCAATGGTGAACTATTTTAAGCAACATAAGATGTAAGTTAAAGATTATAGAAAGTACATCTTTTAGCTATCTTAAACATTTTTCCTTTAGCATAGCATTCTTCATCGATTACAAATGTATAAATAGGTATAGGTAGCTTACGTTGCTGGTCTTGGTCGTGCAGGCAGAGGCGGTGGGGCTCCTTGCCTTGCAGGTACTGGAGGTGGCTGCCCTGTCGGCGGTGGCGTGTTGCTTGGCGGCAGTGGAGGCGGTGCGCAAGACGGCGGTGGAACGCTGTCAGCAGGAGGTGAAGTAATCGGAGGCGAACCTGCAGACTTTACCAATTCTGGTGAAATAGGAGCAGGCCGCGGGGGAGGCGGTCTTGCTGGACTGACGGGCACTGGTGGGGCCCTAGACGGAATTAATGGTGTCGGAGAAGGTGCCGGTGGTCTGCTAGGTTGCTGTCTTCTAGGAGTTGGTGGAGCTGAACGCAACGGGCGTTCAGACTGCACCTCACCGAAAAGCGGAATAGTATTGTTGGAACAGAGATTTATTTCGGATCGAACTATATCCACCCAATTGGGAGATTTCAATGTAATACTAAAAAGCATGGAACAAGCCGATATCTGGCCCTTCTGCGATGCAGCAAGAGCGTTCTGTCCTTCCCGAAAAGTAATACTCAATGAATGCTCGTCAATAAACCTTACTAGAGTTACTTCGCCAATAGTGGATAATTCCTGTAGTACAGCTGCCATTACGTTATCATCGAATATTGATTCTTCATTATCTATTTCTTCCATTGGTTGTACGATAATACTGGCATCTGGAGGTCCAAGATCCTTTACTACTTCATAAAAAACTTCCATGCATTTTGTATAACTGACTTGCAGAACTTCAATTTCTAAGAGTGCTATCACTGGTCTGTGATCACTTTGTTTTAATTCTGCCCGACCATAATGAAGTAATTTACCTGCCGCCAGTTCAGATGTTGTTTCTGGATCTATGGTGTATTTTCTACTTCTCCAGAGAACTCTGTCAGTCCAAGCTGGTGCCCTCATTTTTTCACTGGTGTCATAATCATCACTGAAAAGGTCGTATTTGTATGTAGGCAGGAACGTAATATCGCCTTCAAAACAATTTTTAAATACCAAACCTTGAGACTTTTGCTGATTCAACTGATCTTGTTCTAGCAACCTGTGCATATTGTTTTGAGCCACTAATGAGCGCACTTCGTCTTTGTCGAGATCGATACGATAGTTAAAATCGCCACACCAAAATACGTAATCATGAGAGTATAAAGATCTTCCCATAGGAAAAGCTATTTTTCTAGTTATTTCTGTATAATCAGCATTACGTTCAGAGACTTGGGATTGTCCCGCAGCAAAATGAGCACAAACAAAACACAAAGATGTCCCATAAATGACCATACGGATCCCAACAGCGCCTTTGTTGCCTGTAGCCCCTCCTAGACCTGTTTTGACAGAGTCCAGAGCCACATCTCTTATGTGTGGTATTAAATCTTTCCTTACAAATACAAATAGACAAACGCCAACCAGTTGATGGCTAGATAACAGAGTGTATGGTGCATCTCTACACAATACCTTCTCTAATTCCTCACTCCAAGCTTTAGCATTATCAGAACTTGCTGCCATTATGTTGCTGGCATTTAAATCAACTATTTCTTCAAATCCAATTGCGAATATATCTGATGGATGTTCCTTTAAATTTACAGTATTGACTAAGCCCGAATCTGGGCAATCCAGCAACCAGTCTGCCAAAGAAACATCTTTGTATGCTAGACTTCTAAAATGTTTCCCCCCATTTACATTATAAGTGCCAATGGTGATACGTATGCTTGTTGGTTGAGTGAACTCATTGCTCCGTCTACACATTTCTCTCAATACTGGAGTAGATGTATGCAAAATGTTCGAAGGTAATAATATCCGTGTACGATCAGCTAGCTCTGAATTTAATGTTGAACCCAGCAATAAGATATCTATAGCTTCTTGTTTGGAATTGTCCAACAGGTTATTCTGTATAGTTCTTGCTGCAGATCTAGCTCCGTCTATTAGTTTAGATCCACCTTGGATTGCACCAGTGCCAGCATATATCTTTGAAATCTCATTCCCATTATTAACCCACATTTGTTTAAACACTTCTTCAAATCTGTTTACATTTTGTTTCTTATCAATGCACTGGAGTAACATTAGTTGGATTGCTAACATTTCCAAACCAATGAAAGTCTGTATAGAATTGGTTCTATCCAAGCAGTCTAAGCAATTTGTCCTAATAACACCTTTTTGAACATTATATATGTCCACACCCTTAGCGCTGAATATACTTATATCATCATAATGTTTCTCAATTATTTTCTTGAATTTGGCTAATGCTGTTTCAATTGAGCCACCCCTTACTTCCTGGTGGTAATCAAATATTATCTGTACCACATCACAATGGGCAGATTCATTGAGATGTTTTTGGAATGCATTGCTAAGAGTGGCTTCTCCTTCACTGCCACCTATCATACTTGAACCAAGAAGATTTACCACAAACACAGACCCATAGTTGCGTTTCAGTTGAGTAAAATGCCTATCACATGCACTTGTTGATGCATCATAGCCTCTTGACATTTTAACTTTATGAGAGCCTACTTGGATGCCAGGTTGTTCCCAGAATAATGGTACTGATCCTCTAGTTTGAATATATGATGCTACAGAATCATCAATGTAAATAGCCTGTTCAGTTTCAACAAAATTTGCTACATTCCCATCATCATTGCATCCCCTCACATTAAATCTTGTTCCTGCTCTTTCACAGCTCAACCTCGATACAAGAACAGCCCTCGCCTGTCTGTGACCCACATAAATAGTACGAATTTCAACAGAACCACACATAGCTCTAGTCAGCCAGTCCTCACAATCAATGCCAAATCTTATGAGATGTATGAATAGGGTTCTATTCCAGAAAAATCGATTATCAGGGCTTGCAGCCTTGCTTTTTCTCTGAGCACATAGTGTAAGATCAAATAGATTATCGTTATTTTTACCTGTATTCCATGAGAAGTAGAATGTGCCTGAGTTCAGTAGCTTTCTTACTTCTGAAACTTTATCTTCACCTTGGTTTTGATAGAATAATGGCAAAAATTGAGTTTGCGTGATCTTAAAAACTTCAACATCGCCGACCTTACCGACGGAGCAACAGCCCGTGACGATGACTAGGTATAGGAGGCAGCTTTCACCAGAGTTGAGTTGGAGAACACCAAGGCACCCATAAGCGTCGGCAATTTTGTGGTACTGTTTTTTAATGTATCAGTCTCTTGAGGGGATAAGGAAACAACAGCTTGAGATTCAAACAGCAGAGCAGTATCTTTATTTCTGTGCTGCAAAATTACACTATATGGATTTGGAGGAGAGGACTTCTCTAATACCTTGAAGCCCTTTGACATGGCCATGGCTACTGCTTATTAAGGTTTCACATCAAGCTAAGAGTTGATTTTACTAATAGCCATCCGCCCCCGTAGTTTTTATCAAGAGATCTAATTTCCAACAAGAAAAATAATCGACCACAAAAACTACCAAATGTCAAACTGTTTTCTTTATTGGATTGATGCAGGCAAGGGAAATAGGCATATAAAGCCTATTCCAAAGCTAGTTAAAAAATACGGAATCCGTTAATGTATATTTTATATATTTAAACTTTATAATATCATGAAATTTTGTTTATAAATTATGAACACTTACGAATTACTACATAAATGTCTTTAAAGGATTACTCACCATATTTCTTCTTTTCTGTACTAATATAACTGTAATAAAGGTACTTTATATGTAAACTAGCTGTGCCCCGCGGTGTTTTCCGCAGTAAAATGTAGCCTAGGTGTTTATCCAGGGTGTCAGCTAACTATTTAAACCGTTCAGTAAGTCGCAAAACTCGTGCGACGTGAGCTGCGCGCCGCGCGTTTCAGCTCTTACGTACACTGTAGCTCTTATGTACGTACTACTTTTCTTGAGTAATTATGTTTTTTCTAAAATAAATGTAGCTTAAGTTTTTCCTTGTCACATCAGCTACTTGCTAATGAACGTTGTTACGTTAAAAAAAAATTGATACCCTTATGGAAAAGGTATAAACTTTCTTTAGATTATTAGGGTAAAAAAATGCCTATATACACCCTATACGTATAGGCTCCTGCCCCTCGGTGGGGACATTTAATAAGCTGATGATGAAAATAAAATGCAACGACGCCTTAAACATTTATTTCATATAATAAAGGTACGAATATAACATTCAACAAAATACTTCAAACATAATTTATCACATTCTTTTTAATATACATCTTACATTATAAAGTAAATATTTTATAAATATTAGAGTTCTAAGTATAAAGGTTAACATATTTTTTGTAAGCAGCAGTAGATGCCGCCGGTACTGTTATTCGGCCAGTATTCCTTTGTACATAGTCTTGGTAGATTTCCTTGGACACTTTCGAGACGGTAGGCGGGATCACTTCCACCGAGGAGTCTATGGTGAATGCACTGGCCACCGTTAGCACCACGTGAATATCCGACTTGTACTTCGGGTTCGACCGCCGCTCGAAGTTTACATACCTCTTGTATCTGTTATAAACAATTCATTATTAATTCAACTTTAAATAACAATATCGTGAGTTTTCCGTTCATAAATCCATGTTTGGCAACTTACAGTAGATAATTACTGATAGTTGACTGAATAAGCCTATTGACGTATTTTTAAATCGCATGATAGGTATGTCAGAGTGTACAAAGTAATTTTTCTCATGTGGCGACGGGCGTTACATAGATAAACAATAAACTTACTAGACACGCAATCACGAAAAAATATCAGCCAAAAAATGTCCGAGACGCTTTATTTATGACATTAAATTATTTATTGAAATTTTGACCTTAAACAGACACTAAAAGGGTACAAAATCAAAAGCAGGAGCATATTACAATGTCACTATGACATGTAGCGAGCGACGTGATTATGAATGAAAATTTTGCCCAACTGACGTGAGAGGCAAACTCTTGCCGCGTCCAGCTTTTGAATGAGATTGTGCATATAGTTCTTGTTATTGTTAAGTTTATTGTTTTTCTAAGGTGCATTATCTATTAGATTAGAACCAGGGCTGCCACCATTTTGGGGAAAAAAACGGGACGGTCGGGCAACCATCAGTGACGTTCGAAGTTAGGTCCAATCATATTATGACACAGTCTAACAAAAAGAACTTTATTTTGTATGTACTCGTATCATATAAATCTAATCATTTAAATGAATTATTTTTCCATACGTTTTCCTTTTTGTTATGAACCGATTTTAATAATTCTTTTGATTGGTCTTATCGCATATTGTCAAAAATCGGTACAGAATCGATAGGCGATCGGGACCCGGGCTTTCGAAATCGGGACGGGTGTCAACTCTGATTAGAACCCACAATATACCTACGGGGCAAAGATCTAAACTTGAAGCTCAGTAAGAACACAGAGGCATTGTGGTACTTACATAATCATGTCCCGTTTACCAGGCTCGGACAGTAGGATCCTGTTGGTCCGTTTAACAGCTGGGAATGTTGGCGCGAGGACCAACGCTGGCGGCGGAGGTGTCCGTTGCCGACTCGGCGGCGACGTCAGTTCTTCGTCCGACGACGAGGAACTATTTGAGCTGTGAAAATATAAGGAATCTATGTGATCTTAATGTAAAGGCATAATAACTACAAACACATTCCCTGACCCACACACTTCGAATTGTTTTTTTTTTGCTTAATATAAGAAATCCATACCTGCAAAAAGGCATATTATAATTAAACTGAGATGTTGATTCGGGTTTTAATATTAATCTGAAATGGTCATTTTGAAAATTAATTACATCTCAATGCCCATACCTATCATAATGATACTCAACATATCGAATCATATAATTTTTCAATCACAAAAGTTTTTAAATAAAGTGTCTGTTGATCAATATTACACCATGACGTTATAGTATTGTAATACCATCGAAAATATATGGATATAAATAGTTTTGATACATAAAAAAATGCTCTGTTGGCTTGTAACAAAATATTAAGTAAAATTTTTATTCAGTAAACCTTGAACTCGCCTGTTAATAACAGGCACGACGCACCACCCAGGTTGGCTAGTTTTGGACCCCAAAAGTAGTACGCTAGGACCTCTTACAGTCCTGTATTTTGAATAACATAAAAAAACCACTTACTCGCTAGAGTTGTTCGAGATAGTGCTGGAACGTCCACTGATGACCGGGTTTTTGGAAACAGGGCCCTTACTGTGGCCTCTGCCTCGGACCACGAAAGGGCTGAAGTTCTCCGAGAACGTAGGTGCGAGGTCCCGCAGCGTGTGGCACATCTTATACAGGAAATAATGACATTTGAACACTTTTTAAAGTCACAATTTCTACTCTGTATTGATTTATCAGTTTGTTTGTGTAGAATAGTTTGCTACGATACATACA
This sequence comes from Leucinodes orbonalis, assembly GCA_019425675.1. Classification (NCBI taxonomy): domain Eukaryota; kingdom Metazoa; phylum Arthropoda; class Insecta; order Lepidoptera; family Crambidae; genus Leucinodes; species Leucinodes orbonalis. The sequence continues at coordinate 68,360 of PQWD01013865.1, read as the reverse complement.
TATTATGCATAGCAAATACCCAGACCAATACAATAGACATGTTTATGCACACAAATGTTTATGCTGCCCGGGGATCGAACCCGGAACCCTCGGTGTAATAGCCGACATTTCAACCATTACACTAGATGTTTTGTCAAATTCAGTGCTGTTGATTGATGACAGCAGATCACCTTTGGTATCAAATCTGAAAAGAAAAATGGGCGAATAATTAGAAAATCATTTAAAAGTTGGCAATTTTCTAGGTTGTCTGGACGCACAGGGTATGCACTGCTTACTTGCATATATGAAGTGTACACCATTGCGTATGGTTTGTGTGAGACTGATGCCTGGGAAAGTTCTAATATGAAAATAATGAGTATTTGTCCACATACTTTAAATTCAAAGGTCTCCGCAAAGACGGTGTACTCGAAGGGTCGATTATGGTCATAGTAAGGATCAATCATCTCCAGGGCGGAGTGCTCTCGCTGCACGCCAATGATCTCGCAGCACAGCTTCCTCATCTCGTTGCACGGCAGTGGTAGGTGACGTAGGACATCATCATCCCACCATTTCGTCAAAGACCTGTCGAGTTTATCAGATGTGGGCTTAACTAAACGATTAACTAACTAAATGCATAATCACAAAGACATTTCAACCAAAAAATGTCCGAGCCGCAAGCGGAAAAATGACTATTAAAATGTGGACCTTAACGCGTCATTAAAAGGGTACAAAATCAAAAGTACGAGTATAATAGGTGGTAGACTGGATAGAAATACAGTGACACTGCAGTGGACAAAGTGACCAGTGGGTCTCGCGGCAACGATCCAGCACACGAGCTAGCGTGAGGAGGCTCAAACGCCAAAGCCATCGGACCGGAGCCGATAATATCAATCCCATTTAGCCAGTTGAAAAACTGGCTAAGAGAACTCGCAGCAGCGGAATGTTGGACCTCGACACCAGGATGCAGACAATCCAGGGAGGCCATGCCATCCCTGGACAGGACACTGACTAGATGTCTTCTACGCATGTATAGAAATAGTCTGAGACTGGTGACGGGGATGGTCCCCGTACTGGACACTGTACACTTAATAAACATTTCCACACTTTACGTATCAAGGACAGTCCTCAGTGCAGAGCGTGCATGGAGGAGGAGGAAAAGAGGTTGTATGCTCCTTAGGAGCACAGGCATAGCCCAGATCCGCAAGGAAACTATCGGTTCACCGGCAACAACTGTACAGGCGGACGCCTGGGAAGACCGGGAAGACTGATCTGATTATGGAGGGGGGTGGGCTAGCTGGAGTGACCAGCAGGCCGCCATGGCTCATGCACAATGGTCCGTTCCGTGGACATAGAGCGTTCTAAATATAGCAATAATTCGGTATTCTCCACCATCCGCAATAAAATACCAAACCTTATTTTTATAAAAGCGCTCCTTATTTTATGTGTCGTTTCATTGGTCACTTTTGTTTATTTGCAATATTGTATTTTTAAATCCACTGAACCCAATATATATTCGGTCAATTGATGATAGTGAGCGATGACGTCACATATCAATAATCTCATACAAATATATGGACACGTTCCTTTTTGACAGTCATAAAAAGTGCGTCAACGATTAGTGGTGTCAAATACCCAATTATACCTATGTGCGATACGTATAGTTATTGCTAAGGTTACGGCTTCGAAATTTTTTTGGTTGAAGTATATTTGTGATTGTGGATCTAGTTAGGTACTTTATTGTCAATCTAAGCATATTATACATAGAAAACACCCAATATAATATTTTATAAGGATCTTTTGTAGTAAAATTAGGATGATACGAAACCATTCTCAACTATTTCACTGCCCAGTTTTCAGTGTATCTACACCCTTTAACCTCTTGACCGCCGATGACGCCTTAAGCGTCTGAATCAATAGATTTTCTATTGTGGCTGGATTCCCGGCGTTCATTGGGTCAAAAGGCTCTGTCACATATTTCGAGCTTTAAGCAATAATCTTAAGGTCGAAATTAAATGAAATTAGCAATGTTTTCTGCGTTACAAATGATTAACAAGCTTACCTATGCCTTGGAATGTAGACTGTGGCTTCCGGGTGGTGTAAATAGTAGTCAGTGGGGTGGTCCCATATCGGCGGACGTTGGGGGTCAGGCACAAACAGTCCGAGAAATAGGTTCATGCTGTTCTGTTTCTCCGCGTCCGAGAAGGTGTTCGAGTAGTATCTACTAAGCGTTTGCATTATATCGTTGCCATGAGACGCCCACGGCGCCGTTTTACGGTACGTTTTTATTCTGGGGACATAAAGTATTATTGAGTATAGTTTGCATTTTACGAACACCAGTCTGCCCTAAATCGTATGTATTTTTATTCTCCATCCAAAGTTTTCTTGGATGATATTACTATGTGCAATAAGTCCGCGCATTGAAATTTTCTTTTTTGTATATTTTGGGGTACAATAAATAATTAATTTATGTAAAAATGATATTGAGATTTCTAACATTGTTTTTTATAAATTGAATTGTTTGCGCGAGAGACAATTCCAAAGTTGAAAAAAGTGTCCCCCCCATCTAATTTCTAAACTATTTGATAAATTAAAAAAAATATGTATGATGTTCATTATAACGAAATTTAACAACGAAAAATAGTTTGAACGACATGTAGTCTGTAGTTTTTTTCATACATCATAAACGGTGAACCACTATTTCCTCATAATAAAGCTAGCATAAGGTTCCTACGTAAATAAACATTATTTTATGTTACTTGCTGCTGCGGAGCCCTCCACGGGCGATTCCGACTCGCCTTGGCCAATTTTATAATGTTAGGAACCAAGGTTTAAGCAATGTTTTTAAAATCGTTATTTGTTTTCATTAGAACAGAACCACTATTCCGACGAATTGTGCGACATGATTCCGGGTGCATCTCCGTTCCACACGGGTAACTATAATTTAAAGAAATTATTAATTTAATTTAATATACCTGTGTACCAGTTGTGAGCCACCATACTGAAGCGCTAGAGTGTCGCCGTGGTCTTCATACAGCCCCTCGAGTAATCTCACGCAGTCCGAGTCAAATTCAATCACAGGTTCACCAATCAGCCCTAAAGCGTACAGCTGAAATTAATGTATAACTGTATTTTTTTTAACCTTATATTTTGTATGGACTACCAAATCACCTATGTGACGCAGACGGATTTGCCAGATTTACGTTGAAGATAAACCTCAACGATAGGTTTACCTATACAACCTACTGTATTTTTTCTTGAGCTGCCTCTTACAGTACAATACAAGGTGACTGTATTTGTATTATTTGTTTTGAGGAAGATGCGACCACAGAAGGCTCTAAGCCCTAAAAATTTACACTACTTACACCGGGATTTGAATCAAGGTTTAGGGTGTTACGGTGAAGGCTAGGTAAGCTAGAATATGTTTAGGATAACAAGGTTTTTAAGTGATTAAGTGAACGGGACGGTATGTTCGCTCACCTAGTGGTAAGTGATACGCCTGATCATGACAGATGCAGTGTGTCGGAAATTAATAATAGTAAGCAGTCACTATTTTCCGTCAACACTGCCCTGCGCCCGTTATCCGAGACGGCAGGTTTCATACCTGGTAATTTCACTAGCTACAATGCCTCATCTTGAAACGCAGAAGTGCAAAACACTCGTATTTCACGGGACGATATCTGGCACTGCGGTTACACCAACTTAGATGACTCAGTATCGAGTCTACCACCTAGTAAAGGCCACCTAGAGTAGTACTGAGTAGCTAGCGAAATTTCTAGGTATAAGAGACCTAAAATCTATCGTCTCGAGTGACGGGCGCAGTGCGGAATTGATGGAGGATAATAACTGTCTATCAGTTGTTGGTCTTTTTCAATGCCGCTCTGTCATGGTTAGGCGTATCACTTACCATCAGTGAACGTCCTGGCCGTCCTGTACACTTATAACATAAAAAAAATAGTAGAAACAACTTTCGAATTTTCTTATTACCCCGAAGGGTAACAAAAACATTTGGGTTAAAAAGTTGTACCTGATGCGCCAGTATGCACTTGCCGATAGCGAACTGCGCTGTATTGGTGCGGTCGAGACAGTCGACACAGTTGACTCGGGCCAGTCCCGCCTGCAGCCGCCCACGCTGGTGGCCGCGAGCACCGGCGCCTGAACCATTGCCAACGCTCACGAACACCCCCGTACGCCGGACTACACTACCTGCTATCGCCGTCAACCTGCACCCAGATACTTTGTTACAGTCGTTACATTGATTCACACAATTTCAATCATGACCAACCGCCAATAAAGTTCCACTGGATTGCACTCAAGTTAAATTTGGAGTCTGTTTGCTATTGAAATAACCATTCTTTTCTGTATTTATATGAATATATTGATGGCCCCAACGAATAAACGTGCAAGAGCTCTTACCCAAAAAAAAAATGTTTTCGTATATTTAGTTGATATGACATGTCATACACCTATTAAATTTTGAGAACATTTTAGATTTCAAATAAGGCTTTTGAAGCACAAAATTCGTTAAAAAATATTTTTTTCATATCACACGAATAACAAAACATGCGCCAAACAGTTAACTGATGCAATCATGAAAAACTTAAGTCTTCTTTTATTTTCGAAAATAGTGTTATTAACGTTGGGATTAGATCGCTGCGTGGTCCTCGGGTTGTGGATTCGAATAGTGTGGGGAAACCGCATAGTGAAGTCACTTTGTGCGATATTTTGGTTAGGAATGGCATTCCAGGCTGAAAAACCTGTTTGTGTAAAAGGAAAGATGAGTCTATGCTTCAAAGAGTTCGTTAAGCCGTCGGTCGGTCGGTTGTAGCCGGCTACAATATTTGGATAGTCAGCACACACCAATGCACATTGGGCCTGCGGGTTTCTACGGCCCAATCTCCCATGAGCTATTCTGATTCGGAAGGCCTGCTTCCTAATGTGATAAGGTTGGCTGATGATGATTAACACATTGAACGCCGGGAATCCAGACACAATAGAAAATCTATTGTATCTGGCGCTTTAAGTCAAAGGATAAAAAAATTCTGATGAATTTGTGCACACATACTTGTCCAATACTTTTGCGTCGGCGCCTTTGTTCATTCTGGCCATATCCAAATGTATATACTGCACAGCATGTTCAGGAGGCAGGAACTGATTTAGATACTTTACAGCATTGCTTATCACGTCAGTCAGCAGCGATTCGTGTTTCTTCTTCTCTCTTTTCTTGACCAAGTTCACAAACATGATAGGTGCACCATAACGCCTCATCAAATTATTCAAATGTTTCCCCGGTATTTCTGCGAATGGATCACTCAGGTCTATGGAAATAGCCGGTTTCGGCACCATCTTCGATACATCTTGTGACCAATAGCTGGGTATGGATCCCCTCATTTGAACGAAAGCACTAAACCTGTAAATATAAGTAGGCTAGAGTTGTTAAGCAATATATGTGTGTATTAGTTTATAGCTTTAGCAGCATACGACTAGACTGGGCGACAGATACTTAGTTCGTTATTTGGCAGCATTCTCTACAAGAAGGTAAATTTTTTTAGATCGAAAAAGGTGTAGGTACTAGGAGACCATAAGTTACCAAGAGCCATGCAATACTACACATTATGTATGTTTTCGTCGTAACAACCACCTCCGCTATTCGGCAGAATGCACCATAGGCAGATGAGTTTGTTTGGGTGGGGACAGCTGTGTTAGTACATTAGTTAGTACTAGAAGACTATGAACTACTTAGAGCTTTTCCAACTACTACACTATGAGTGAGGTTGGCTTGAGCCCTGTAAGCTGAAGTCTGGGAACCATTACATTTTATTTACGAGTACATTACATATTATATAATTTATTCCATTTGCATATAGCATTTATCTATTTGAATTTAAAACCTTACCTGCCAGATTTGAATGACGAGACCATAGAGTCATGCACAATTTGCTCCGTCTCAACTTCATTTGCCACATCTCCATGCATATTGGCTCCCCTTTTCAAGAACCGTGTACCTGCATATCTGTTACTCCTCCTGGCAATCAGGGTTAAGTAAACCGGCCTGCCAAAGATGTTCAGATTGCTTTGTTCTATGAAACCATGCACTATGTACAGGATCCAGTCAGGGTGAAGCTGGGAGTGGACTGCGGATAATAGATGACTGTTCCAAACAAAACGCCACTCTGGTACTGTCCGCATTCCGATATCTAATCTTTGAGTGGACTGGCTGAAATGAAAAAATATTAAAAAGTTACCTATGTCAAAACTAAAAAACATAAATTTAGGTAAATGGTAAAATTATATAGTAGATATAGATTTATGTTGTATTTGTGCACAAATTATACATGATTAATCTAGAATAAAGTAATATTACTACAATAATAATAGAGTACAATACAAAATAGGATGGCTAGGGGAAACATTTCAAATTTTAATAAATTAGTTATATATGTAAATAGGATTCATATTTGATTTTATAAGCCATATACAATAGAGCAATAATATTAAAATCAATTACTTAAGTAGCTATAATAAACATAATCACAATGTTAACTCATATAATTACCCAGTTTGTTGCCTCTGTTGTAACTGTGTTTTCCAAGTTTCAAAGATATCCTCATCATCATCATTCTTATTACAAATGCACTTTTCCTCCTCATTTGTATCAGTATGTGATTGGTAGACTGCTGCTGTAACTGGTTTGGGGAATAAAACTGGAGCCAACTGTCTGGGTGGAGCCATATTCATTTGTAATGTATGTGTTATGTCATAGCTGTAGCTATAGTAGAAGTTCGTAGACAGATCCACTGCTTGAAACATCTTCAGATATCGCTGCTCGTCAGGATGTTGCGGTTTGCTAACATCACTTGGTATGTATATCATAGATGTATCTTCTATTTTATAAATGGAATGTGATCCAATCATCGCGATCTTTCTACGTTTCGTCACCAGAATGATGTAGTAGCCCTCGAGAAATCTTGTGAATCCTTAAACATAACAAAAGGTATCTGTAGTACTTACTCAATTTAAATTTTCATATCAAAAATAGTTATATAATTTGATTTAGATAAACAATAAACTAACCAGATGCACAAACACCAAGAAATACAAACCACAAAATGTCCGAGCCGCTTAACAAATATGTTAACACATGTTATATTTATAACATAAACTTATGTATTGATAATTTGACCTTAAGGCATCATTAAAAGGGTACAAAATCAGAAGCACAAGCATACTACAACGTCACTATGACATGTAGAGAGTGACGTGTTATGAATGAAAATTCTGCCCAACTGACAGATGAGCAACATTTTGCTGTGGACACTGAGTGAAATTGTCCATCTAGTTAAGATTGTTTATTTAAGACAAAAGTGAAACATTTTTGAAAAAAAAATACAATAAAAGTTCAACAAGATAATTAACACAAATATTCTAATAATTTTTCCTTAATATGTGCCTTTATCAAATGACATTTACCTACAATACCAAAAGCTGAAACCACTTTGTTGAATCCAGCATTTCTTCCACTGCGATTGCCAAAACCAATCATATTGAGAAGTTGATAAATCTCTTGCTTGTTGTACTCAACCTTATCATCTACCAATATCAGTTCTTTGGGGACAGTTCTGTCTATTTTAAGCACTCTAAATCTGGTCTCTGTATTGTTAGATCCGATTAAATAAAATCTCTGGAATAAACAAGTGTTTAAGTTATTCTTATGTATATAATAATATCGAACTTTTGTTTACTACACAATGTAGTTTCCTAAAAAAAGAAAGGAACAAACAGATCAATTCTTATTGACCAAAACCTTCCAAGGACCTGAATAGAAGCATATTTTACAAATGAAATATTGGTGATGATTAGTGATGATAATATCTTTGGGATAGGCATCATCCTAGGATAATAGAAAACCAATGTCTTAAAAATCCTCTATTGGAAGAAAGAAAGAAAAGCCTTTATATCTAAACATTGATTCACCTACCACTCTAATTTATGCTAGGTACAGTAGGAGGTAGACGAATTGAGTTGAGAGATCTGAGAGTCGGTATTATCTTGAATGGAAATTATAAACAGCGGCTCCCAGTAAAAATGATTCTAAATAACTCATATACAATACAATGATTTATTGATTACTTACAGCCTTAGTTTCATAAAGTGCGATTCGTTGAATAGAACTGATAATGGGATGAAACATTAAATGTTGTTTTGACATCTTTAAATTTTTTTCCTCGGCTAATTCTATGAAAAATTTAAATTTACTTGTTATTTTTTCACTTTTATAATATTTTTGTTTACATCCAATTTTAATAGATTTGACGTCGTGTAATGTCAGGTCACAGCTGTCACCCTTTGACAATGTCATTGTTTTTTTTAATATGCACTGTTGGCATGCCAACGGTTTACATTGAACTGAAATAAAGAAAGGAAGAAATAATTTGATTTTCTATGCACATCGCATCACAAGACTCTTGATGAAAATCTAGCATCATTTTTTTTCGGAAATCGTCTTCAAAGCTTAAAACAATTTTATAAGGGACGTTTCGCTATTTTCAAGGTAGGAAGCTAACACTTGTTGTAACGACAGGAGCGTAAAAAATATATTCTGTTTTCTTAAGCAGAAATGGGGAACCGTGTTAATTTAACGCGAGCGAAGCCGTTGGTAAAAGCTAGTAGTAGTAAAACTTAAAAATACATTTAAGGTAAAAGGTTTTAGGGCTTTATCATCAAAGGTATTAAAAGCAATTACTTACTTTCTTTTTTTGAATCGGCGACTTGAAACCTCACCCGTAGTCTGGTCTTTTTCGGAAACATTGGTTACTTATTTTAGATCAGAAACTAAATTGGATCACCTCCACTTTACAATGATGTAGAATTTGTTGGGGTCGGTAAAGTTAAGCCATGTAGATTCATAACTTGGCTCTACTTATGATTTATTATCTTTTTTAGAGGACAAACCTTATGTAGTCGTTTTGCCAACATTTTACATGAAATGTTTCTTTTTGGGTTTGTTGATATGCTGTTTCAAGACGGACATAATCCATCCTCGGCTGCATCATCACTTAGCATCAGGTGAGATGTCGGTCAAATGTCCGTCTAAGATAAAAATACGTTTTTAGTGGAATCTTCTCAATTTTTTCCTGTTGTAAATATATATTTCCAAATAAGATAATAATAATTTTACTTCTAAGACATATAGAGATGATATTATTTACACAGTCTCATATCAATTAACAATAATGGAGATTGAACACACAATAATATTTTGTTTGAATCACCTAATGCGTTGATGTCTTTCTATGGTAATGTACCAATGCTATGAATAATGGGTTCTCTAACCGTACGTCAGAAATGATTCAAGTCATCGGTAATGTTAATAATAATCAGCACATCAGTCAAAACGTCCACATGTGGGCTTGAAGCCTCGATACTCGAGAGGATAAAGACTATATATATCTGCCAAGCTTAAAACAATGTGCTTTACTTACTCACTGAAAGACATGAAAGTTCATTTACAATTTCTTTTGCTAATTACGATAGAGCGCCAAAACTACAACGCGGTGAGTTCGGTTGCACAGTAAGTTGTTCGACCAGTCACGCTTGCTCTCTGTCTAAGTCCATGCGTATGTTTTGGTGCCAATACACGAGGCCCCCTTCCCCTCACACCGCACCAAGCTAACCAAATTATACACTATTTAGGGAATTACACGGATTATTAGCGAAGCGAACGGCTCCATGGGTTTCTTTCTTGAACTGTTTCCGAGGATATTCGTAGATAATACCTAAGTCATATTTAAAATATGTTTGTTTGTTTTTTTTACTAAGTATAGATGTTTCTCAGTTTACTGAATTGTTTTACCAGAACCGATGCCTATTTCCCAACATAGATTGATGCTGTATGCTGATTTCATATTGAACTATTTTTGTGGTTCAGGTTAGAATATATGAAATTATGATTATTAAAAAAATACGAAGTTCAAGTTTTTTTTTTTTGATAAATGATAGCTCTTCGACGTTTGATGTGATGGAAATTGTGGATGCGCGCGGAGGCTGGAAGAGGGCGCTAGCACGGCGGGCGATCGGCGGCGCCAGTCCCGCGGTCGCGTTCGACTCTACCGCCCGTGTCGCTTTCCCACGCACCACCCTCGTGACTCTCCGGCTATCTATGAATTAACCATGAGTCCACACACCACTCCACTGTCCACAGTGTCCCAATAGTTGTTTATGTGACGAACGACGCCTCGCCGCCGGTAAACAACCGGTCCAGATAGGGAGGCTGTATCTCGCCCGAGCCCACTCCGCTACGGAGGAATGCGGTAATTTTAACTACTGCGGAGCCTGGCACCGTTCACTGTTAGGGATCGAAAGATTACTGCCTACAATAAGGTAAGAGCATCACCGTCCAAATAAATATGCAGCAGATTTCACATGTTTGTGCAGTTACTAAGTGTTACGAACTAAAAAATATCAAATGTACTTTTTCTGACTAGTTATAAATAGAAACCATATAATATAATGTAACATAACGTATACCTACCTACATTCATTTAAAGTTACTTTATTGACCAGGACCTTATAATTCTAGATATAGACAAATATGTATACGTTCACCTGTTCATCTCCGCTCGTAAACTGGATCCTGACCTGCTACAAAAAATAATGGCCGTTGTATACATACAAGGTTCCCTAAATACTTATATTGAACCATAGGCACGTACATTCAAAGGTAACACGGCGAAGAACTAATGTATCGATTCTAAAGGTGCTGTACACTTACCTACGTGCCTGTAACGAAACCTTCCTCTTACATTTTTCTTGCTGAAGAGCACGTCGGCAACTTCCAGCCAACGCCCTGCCGAAATCATTACAAGGCTCCGGGCTATAGTTACCCCTTTAACTAGGATTTATATAATAAGTGAATTAACCATTCCATTTCATTATACTTACTAATTTCTTAATCTTCATTCCCGAGTAGATTTAAAGGTATTTTCTAAATATATAATTTAACATTAAATGGGGAGATATAATACCTTATCTAAACAAATATGATTTATGTGAAAAGATTTATAAACAAAGAAATCTATTGAGGGGAAGCATATTTGTTCGTGATAAGACGTTAGATAATGTAGAGATGTAATTTGTATTTCAGTGCTACAGAAATGCAGTCATATTATTTAAGTAACGAAAATCGCAATTTTTATCGCAGGATTGTGAAATCAAATTGTTTTACACCATAGCGTCTTAAAGAAAGTATCTACATAATATACTATCTTTTGAAAATCGTCGCGGAGCTCTATTCAAAAGGCGCTCTCAATTTCTCACGAGCGGTGCCGTCTGCGAAGCAAAATACCAAATATCTATTGTTACTTTTTAATCCGATTTCTTCGCGGTCATTTACATTATTATTTGTCACACTTTTTCGTATTAACTGTTATAAATCGTTGTTATGTGTTGAGAAGATAACAGAAACTCGTACTTTAGGTAGGTATTACGCAAGTGATTGGAACACATTGTGCAGAACTTCAGCTAGTATTCACTGCGTTTTTGGCTAAATGATGAGCTTTCACAACATGCCACCATTGATTTTTTGTCGCAAATACCTATTAAAAACACGCCTTGATCTGTAGGAACTTAGTTTCAACATGTTTCAAAAAGTTTTATTTGACTGAGTTGAATTTAAATCAAAAGCATTTTCCGTTGGCAAAACCTTGATAATTACTAGACCTTTGTTTTATCTGATAACATACGTTAGCGGAAATCAAAAAGTATTCCGTAATATAAAAAATTGTAAATAGTTTTAAAATATTTTTCTGTTCAAAACCCGAGCCATTGAATAAAAAAAGGATAACCTATGATCCCTATTCTAAGCTTGGAATCATATTTTTATTGGCATAAGTATGGAATTGTGTGCATGGCGTATATTTCAAATGCCTTAGACAGGAATAAAGATTTACGGTTTACGGCAATTGTTGGTAACCAATCTTTAGAAATATGTTGCTTGCAGTGTATTTTTTTACTTAAAAAATTTGATATAGATATCTTAGCGGTATCAGTAAGCAGATATAAAAATTGACTATAGCGAAAGCTCTCGAGATTTGGGTTACTTTTTGTAAATAATTAAATATAGTTAAGTACCTATAAGTAAGTATTTCCACTTCCAATGTGACGATGACGTAGTGGTTGGAAGAGCATTCACTAAAATACAGCCTATAAAATACCAAAATGGGACCCTGCGGTAGATTAGCTTTATAGCTAGAGTTAAACAGTTAACGTAACACCAATAAGTTGTAATTATCTTTATGCGAATAAAGACATTTTCTTAATAAATTTTGCAGTTAGAATGAGAGATAACTATATTATATTTTGCTGTGTAGCGGGTTTTATTATAGCATTTCAAAAAATAAATATATAAAATAAATATCTACTGACACTTACACAGCGCCATCTAAGGAGCTTGTAGTAAGAGTTCTAAACAACTGATAAACGCAAAAGTATAAGCATTAAGCTTACCAAAGAATTTAGATTTCAGATTTAAGATGGCAATGGCAATGCGTAAAATCTATCAAAATCGAAAACTTCAATTTTCGTTCATAAATATCAAGGTCTGTTTGAAAAAAAAGCTCAAAATCAAATTATAGAGGACGGCAAGGCGACAAATTGTGTATCCTAGATCAAAAATTAACACTATACTCTAGAAATGTGTATTGCATGGCAATTAAAATATATAATAAAGTACCGGACTTTTTAAAAAATCTACCGTTTATCAAATTTAAGAAACAATTACACGAATTCCTTTTAAAGAAAATGTATTATTCAATTAATGAATTTTTAGATGATAAGAACGACATTTAATGGAAAGTTATGTATTGACATTTTGTATTTTTATCCATTTATTATTTGTATTATTTTATTTATTTCGTACAAAGGTTGACAACTTAAAAGTAACAAAAAGGAACAATAAGTACAGGTAGGCTTATCTCTAAAAAGAGATTTCTTCCAGCAGACCAAATAATATAAAGAAAACTAAAATGTTAGAGCGGTAGACGAAAGCAACCATGCACAATATACACTAATACTAACACATGAGATTAATATATACATATAAGTACATGTACACACATATAAATAAATATACTAATATATATGAATATATTATATACGTAAATACCAATAAATATACACAATACAATCAAATATATAACATACTACAATACAATACGAATTACATATAAAAATATATATGATGTGTGTAATCCAACAACATACTGAAATAAATGACTAAACAAATTTAACTTTAAAAGAAAATCACACATTCAAGAGCTCACCCAATTCTACTTTACGTAACAGGAATTTTTTTAATTTCTTTTTAAAAGAACCAACAGTTGGACACCCACGTAAAACACAAGGAAGTTTGTTCCAAAGTCTCGCAGCCTCAACTGTAAAGGAATCGCTATACATATTGGAAGTACTCTTAGGAATTTTTAGAGACAAATTATAGTAAGAACGATGTGTACGTCCAGACGAGGAAAGATATGTAAAGCGCTCCCTCAGGTAGCTCGGGTACAAAGGATTCTTCAAAATGTTGAATAATAACACAAGAATCCGATAGCTACGGCGCTGCCGAATAGGAAGCCACCTTAGAGTGCTACGGTACTCAGAGACATGATCGAATTTGCGAAGACCAAAAATAAAGCGAATGCATAAATTTTGAAAACGCTCAAGCTTGTTTAAAAGTTCCTCCGTTATATCAAGAAAACATGAGTCAGCGTAGTCGAGTATAGGAAGCATGAGTGATTGAGCTAAAACTATTTTAGTTTCAATGGGAAGGAAGTTTTGCAAGCGCTTTAAAGAATGAAAACAGGAGAACATTTTCTGACCAATTTTATTGACATGGTGAATCCAAGAGAGATGACAATCAAAGTACAGGCCCAAGTTTCTCACCGTTTCCACGTACGATATCAGTTTCCCATCATACACTATAGGCGGAAAAAATTGCATTTGTAAACGGCTTAGATGGTATTTACTGCCTATAATAATGGCCTGAGATTTATCGGGATTAACTAGTAATCCATGTGAACTCGCCCAAGCACAGACCCGATTCAGATTATCGTTAATCACCTTGATAGCAGAGTCAATCTCATTCGCGGCAAAATGTTGGTAAAGCTGTAGATCATCAGCATATACATGATAACGTGAAGTGAGTCCCTCAGTTACAGCATTAATGAAAACTGAAAAGAGGAGTGGGGATAAAACACTGCCCTGGGGAACACCTGACAAAAGTTTACACCACCTTAATGATGACTCATCACCATGTATACGCTGCCAGCGATCAGAGAGAAACGATCGAAACCATTCCAACACCTGCAAAGACAATCCAAGTGACTGCATAATACCAATGAGCACATCAAAATCAACAGAGTTGAACGCACTGCTAAAGTCAAGGAGTACTAAGATAGTAAGTTGCTTATGCTCCATTGCATATCTGATATCATCAGTGACCTTGAGTAGCGCCGTCACTGTACTATGGCCAGGGCGAAAACCGGACTGAAAGGGGCTTAACAAGTTGTTATTATATAAAAAGGTAGAAAGTTGTCCGTGCACAATGTTCTCGAGGATCTTTGATAAAACCGGAAGAATAGATATAGGACGGTAATGTGAAACAGAGGTAGGGTTCGAGGTTTTGGGCAAAGGAATGATCACTGCTTTTTTCCAGGCCGAAGGAAAAACACCGGAAGTGAGAGAATAATTCAGGATGTGAGTAAGAACAGGTAAACGTAAACCAAGACTTGCTTTGCTTTATCATACGCAACACAATATACTTGACACATTATATTTTTTTTTACTTGTATATTTTGTACTATTGATTTGTAAAATAAAAAAATAATTTATAAAGAGGATAAAATGCAATGGTTTTAATGTATTTTAATAGTTTTTTTTTTTTTGTAAAATGAATGATGGGTAATATTATGAAATCAAAATTTGCACGTCGATTTAACGATATAATATGTTGGATTTAAAATTTGTATGACCGTATTGTAACCATATCCTCGCAAATAAATAATTTATTATTATAATTATCAATTATGACCTGTACGAGGGGATCATGAATGACCGCAGCGACTCATCTTTATTTATTTAAATAAATAAACCACGTTTGCTAATTGCATCTTTTGAGCACTTTTAAAACAACCGATTCAGGACACGCTCGTTAAATATATATTGTTTGATGTATTGAGTCATTTAATATAATTAATTATATTGAACAAATCATTATAGAGAGCGGAGAATATGACAACTTTAAGTAATGTGTAGGTATTGAATTTTTTTCATTATAAAAGTTAGGCTTTTAATAATCATATTATTACGTATATAAAAAGAAAAATATCTTGTTACTAATTATAATGATGTCGATAGTGGTATTAATAAAGCGTAGGTTATAAAATAGATTTAAAACTCGTGCCGATGATCCAAGTAAAACCTACTTCAAATTAATTGATTCACACAAGTCTTGCCTCTATTGAAATAAATCGTAAACGTTTCTGACATGTGTTCTGATAACCTAAAAATAACACTGCTATTGTTTTCAATTACATATTAAAACATTTTGTTCATTCATGCCCTATTCAAAGGACCTTGTGCAAAACAATTGGGAAATCAAAGGTGGCAGTATTGAAACTATGATATTCAAAATTGTAACAAAAGCGGATATCTCGAAGAAGGCTTTGTGGTCGCCATGGGTAGACGGGCTCGCTTATTGTGTTCTCCTTTAAGAATCGATAATAATAGGCGCTTGCTGTTTGCTTTGATCAAACGGCTGTAATACACTGGATACGTTTCTCAATGTAGGTACAGAGAGACCGATGCTGAGTCATTCAATTGTGATGGACCTTCAATTGTTTGACTTCTTATAAGTTAAAGTACATTTGCAACAAGCATGCATTAATGCAAGTTGCCACAGTTCCATTACATACATCAGTAGAAGGAGGTTTCGTATTGGTTATTTTGTGGAGTAAAATCCAATTTATGACTTATTTTATTGCAAACTCGGATATTTAACCCCCGACGCAAAAAGAGGGTGTTATAAGTTTGACGTGTCTGTCTGATTGTCTGTGTGTCTGTCTGTCTGTGGCATCATAACTCCCGAAGCATGCAGTGATTTCAATTGAGTTTTTTTTGTATTAAAGGTGACTTATGTGCGAGTGTTCTTAGACATGTTTGATGAAAATCGGTTGAGCCGTTTAAAAGTTGTGAGGAGTGAAAGTGGAGAGAGTAACCGAATGACTGCAAATATACTTGGACTCAAATGAAATCTAACTTAACCTAATCTACCTATAAAAAGTATGAAATAAAAATTTAAAAAACCCCCGACACAAGAACTTAAGTGATTTCCCTTTAAAAGTAAAAAATAATAAAAGAAACTTAATGTTAAAGTACCTAAGAATCTATTGATAATTCTAAAAAAAAAACGTCGCGTTGGGGGACCGTAACTAATAAAAGAACGTAAAAGCCTAAAGAGGTAACCTTATGAAAAATATCATAGATAAGAAAGAAATAATTAGAAGCGGTCCCCCAACGCGACGGTTTTTTTTTTAGAATTATCAATAGATTCTTAGGTACTTTAACATTAAGTTTCTTTTATTATTTTTTACTTTTTAAAGGGAAATTACTTAAGTTCTTGTGTTGGGGGTTTTTTAAATTTTTAATTTAATTTTTAAAGTTTTTCAAACAAAACAAAATTCTCATTATATTTCCCTTTAGTAGTAAAACGATACAAAGACAAAAAATAAGGTATGATATGTTTGAAAGAGTAATCTGTATTACTTATAATATAAAAACGATTAAAGCCAACAAAATTTTTCCAGAACACAAAATTTCAAGTTCTTAAATGTATGTAACGATATGTGCTGAAACACAGCAATCTAAAGTAAAATTTTTGGACACAACCAACTAAACGAAATCATTGATGTTTATTTTAACTCCACACACATACCTATACACATTGACTCAAAAATTATGGTTCAAGTTTGTTTAAAAATATCGAATTATTATCAAATAAAAACACACTGTCAACCTATTGCTCGCAACTAAGACATAATAGAAAATATTGTTTCCGTTGTATAAAGTTGTCATTGGCATTCAGAGATTTCACACAATCTACAACAGATTTTTTAATTAATTCAATATTTAATAATAATAATAATAATAATAATCTTTATTGAAACCAAATTACATGTTTTCTAGTTACTATAAACGTTAACACCTGCAATAGTCAAAGACTGTGTCGCAGATGCTAGCGCCCACCTCACAATAAACGGGTGTTTCAGACAGGAGCTTTATATAATTATAACACTTCTTATTAAATAGTATAACGAACAAAGACAAAAGTATCTGTATAATAATATTTATGAAAGTAAGAAAGATATGTGTGGGTGAAAGAGCTGGTGTAATAGTTTCAGTTTGTTTGCGTGTTATGTGTGTGTGTGTGTGTGTGTGTGTGTGTGTGTGTGTGTGTGTGTGTGTGTGAATGTGTGTGTGTGTGTGTGTGTGTATGTATGCATGTGTGTTGCCAGAGCACAGATTCTACTTTATTAAGGCCTCAACTCTATCATAGTCGAGGCTTAGGAGATATTCTTTTAAGATAATGTTGCATTTGAATAGAGGCATTGAATATATATTTAACTCTTTATTTAATCTGTTATATAATAGCGAGGACAAGTAATCATAATGGTGCTTTGCCAATACCAGCCGGTAGCTCGTTGTAGTACACACTTTATCTTTTCTTCTTTTGTTGGCAAAGAGATCAGGAACAAATACTAGGGATTTGTGTTTACGAAGAACAGTATTCAGAATAAATAATTTTCTTATGGAAAGAACCTGCCAGAAATCAAAGATTTGTTTGGTCGGATATCTGATCGGTTTGTAAGCCATCACTTTCAAGACTGCCCTTTGTGCTCTTTCAAGCTGAATGATTTTAGTCTTTCCAGCTGCACCCCAACTAGTAATGCAGTACGTAATAATGGACTGCGCTAACGCAAAGTAGACAGTCCTTAGAGTGTTCAAATCAGCTCCAACTCTCAGTTTACTGAACACGAAGATAAGCTTACGAACGCGCATTGTTACACAATTAATATGTTGAGTCCAAGACAAAACACTATCAATCATTACACCTAAATATTTGATATTGTGTGTACGCAATATTCTAGGGCAGGAACAGGGATGCTTGTTGCAGTTGTGAACTGATATCTCAAACGATGAATCTGGCTTCAAAGTGAGTTTAGGAGCGAATGTAATAAAGTTCGTCTTACTTGGGTTGAGAGTCAAAAGATTACGGGTTAACCACACCCCCACCGAGCGCAAAGCTGATTCTGCGCAAGTACGTGTCTCGTCCCAACTTCGTCCATGAACAATGATTGCCGTGTCGTCAGCGTATGTGACTATTTTACTATTATGCAATTGTAACGTACACAGATCATTTATATAAATCAGGAACAAAGTCGGGCCGAGGACACTTCCCTGTGGCACGCCGTACGCGACGGATTTTGCCTGACTTGTGTAGTTGCCAATTTTTACATATTGAACTCGATCACTAAGGTAGCTTTTAAAAACATCCAATGGAATACCTCTAACACCGATGCGTTGAAGTTTTAAGAGTAGCAAGGGAACAGATACAGTGTCAAATGCTTTAGTAAGATCTAGGAATACACACAATGAGTTTAATTTACTATTTAAGTTATTAACTATCGTACTAGTTAAACTTAAAACTGCGTCTTCTGTCGACTTTCCAGACCTAAAACCGAATTGATTTGATGCAATCACATTATAAGTATCCAAATAATTAATGAGTCTTTTATTAATCAGCTTTTCTAAAATTTTTGAAAGTATAGGTAAAACTGATATAGGTCTGTAATTGTTGACACTGTATCTATCTCCACTCTTGTAAATTGGATGGACTAAAGCACGCTTAAACACCTTTGGAAAAACTCCTGTAGAAAAACACAGATTAAATATGTGCTTAAGTACCGGAACTAATATGTGTCTTGACTCTCTAATAAATGAAGTAGGAATATCATCAAAACCTGCCGCGCAGCACAGTCTCAGTCCCAGATAGTGTCTTCTATTTCTTTATCGTCAGTATCCAACAGTGTCATTGAATTCAACATCGATCCATGAGACTCATCGAGGAGACAGGAAGAGGCACCATCAGTATAGCGGTTAAGCAAATTTGAGGCAAGTTCTTCACCTACGCCTGCGAAAAATGTATTAACTGAGTCAACGGCGTCTTGTGGACCGGCAGCAGAGGTTAACAACTCTTCAGAGGAAGAATTTCGTTGGTTCAAGTTAGTTACTTCCTTTATGAGTCTCCATAATTTTTTGGGGATTTTTTGTGTTTTTGAAATTCGGAACGTTCGTATTCTCTTTTGACTTTTTTAAGCAGATTATTACAGAAATTTTTGTAGCGAATGTAAGTAGTCCTTAACAAGTCATTCAGGGGTTGTTTTTTAGTTTTAAGATAAAGCGTGTCTCTGTGTCGGATGCATCGAAGTAGGCCTGGAGTGATCCATGGCTTAATTATCTTCTTTCTACTGGAAGTATTTACATGGTGAGTATTGTTTTTTAAAATCAAGGTAAGAATTTCAGTCAGACGTGTTGCTGCACCATCCGCATTTTGAATGTTTAATACGTCAGAGAGATCTTTGGTTTGAAGTTCCGCCACACAGGCTTCGATGTCTACTCTCTTTGAGGTGCAGCTTTTGGGGTGATCAAATCTTGTATTGGAAGAACAAGAGAATATCAAGGGATAGTGATCAGTGAACAGACAATCGAGAACCAAAGTTATTGAACTATTTTCACTCTTAAGCATCACATGATCAATGCAGTTATTATTTCTCGTTGGTATTAAATGAGCTGGCAGCATGGAATGAGATGCAAGTAAGTTGAGATACATGTGCGAGTTTCTATCGATAGTATCCGTTGCTATGTTTATATTTATCCCCTATTATAGCAACTGTCTTAAAAGAACGAAGTGAAGATAGAACTGTGTCAAGTGAGTTGGCAAAATTTTCAATGTTCTTACAAGAGGGTGAACGGTACATGGCAAGAATAACCACCGTACTTGAAAGTTGGATAGACAGACAGTTTGCATCAGTCACATTAAGTTTTTCAACTCTAGCGAAGATATTTTCTCTTATATATACAACCACTCCATCATTTTGATTGCAGCTCTCGGTGCTATATACTTGATATCCTGGCAGGTTAGGGAGGTGGGAACATTTTTTCAACCAACACTCCGACAATATTATCAAGTCAAGATCAATATTTATCCTTTTTAAGTAAATTTCTAGATTTGAAAAATTAGTAATGTTGCCGATACTCCTAATATTGACATGAAATATTTTAAGTTGGTATGGTGACTTTTTTATGTAATCTGTCACGTTCTCTGGACTGCAAATACGTGAATCACTGACAGAGACGTTGTCGATTTCGGAAGATATCTGTAGTTGTTCATTCATATTTAATTATTATGAGTTTACAGTAATTTTGTTTTTCATGTTTTTTATTGCGAATTCCGAAGCTTATCAAATACTGATCCAATTGTGTACTATTAATAGCTCCAATGCAACATATAATAAAGCGAAGTCGACGTAAAGTTTGAGTAAAATAGTCTTGTATATGTAGGTGTGTTATGCGTGCGTGTGTGTATGTTTGTGTGAGTGTGTTGGATTTATACCTAATATTATTACATAATTCATAACGAAACATATACAGATTAACCCGTACACCAGGCGACAATTTAACAGACACAAAAACTATATAACAAAATTTCTTTAGCGAAACTAGTCATGTGCATTTTGATAATTTATTAATGTCATCTTCTTCTTTTATTTGAAAGAATGGAGAGCCTTCTCGTTGACGAATAAAAACCTTGCCACTTGTACACCAGCAATATTTATAATCATTACTACTTGCAAAAACGCGTGCAAGGTAGAATATTCGCTTCATTTTTGATGACAAGTTCTCAGAGATAAAGACAGGTTTGGAAGGGCCACTTATTCTCAGAATTTCTGTGTTCAGCTTGGTGTTAGACTTATTATATTTTTTATATGACTTCAACAGGTTGTCCCTCTTAATAACACTAATAAAATCAACTATCACAGTTTTGTTCTCCTGGTTTCTGGAATTTACACGGAAAACATCTTTTATGTCGTTAGGTTGTATGTCAACTTTTAAAGTTTCTCCAATTTTACCAACAGTTTCTATGAGACTCATCTTTGATTCAGGCTTAACAACCGGGATATTTTTAATTTCCACACAGGTAGCGCGAGCACTTCTTTCATAGTGTTCCAGCTTATCTTCAAGTGAGAGAATGCGCTGTAACTGCTGAGAGTTATCTTCTTTTAGGTCGCTAACCTGTTGTGTAAGTAAGTCATATTTGCTAGACAAAAAATCTAGAGATGTTCTAATTCTGAGTTTTGAGATCTTATTTCTTCCATTACCGTATTTAGTTTCTCCATGTTCAATTCCTGCTGGCTTTTGAAATTTGAGAACAAATCCCTCATTTCAGACATAAAATTCAATAGTTGCACATCAGTTGTACTGGTTCTTTTCCGCTTTTGGCGCTGCGACATACTACACATTGACGCATCATCTGATTTACTCTGTACATCTTTGTTTTGTGTGTTACATACGTTTAGTGGTTGAGCCAACGTATTTTTTGACATTTCAATGTTTGCCATCACCACCCGCCCAGTCGTGGACGCACAGACATCATCCTGTGACGCGGAAAGGGAGGCCTTAGCAGGCGCGGGGGCGAGTGACGCAGCGGCATCCTAATGTTGCGTTTAAAGTACCAGGGCGCAATAGCTTCACAAGAGTAACGCCGTAACAATATCGCCACAGGTCAGCTTATGTTTGTCGGTCGCGACGATTTGGTACAAAATGGCTTTCCGTCAACTGTAGTGAGACCCCTGACTATTACCTTATTGTAATGAATGAAGTTGTAACTCACTCAGTAGCAAACAATAGTTCCCGCGCTGTTATAGACTCCTAGTACTTCGTTCTTGATTTTGTGTTAAGATATTATTTATTTTTAAATATTTAAAACATAAATGAACACAGAATTTGCTTGCACACGTCTGATTCAAATGTCCGTGATCGCCTCAGATGTCCGGAGGGAAGGGGGATTTGTTTTAATTAATTCAATAAATATATGCATAATGGTGCTGGTTGCACATAGACTCTTTGCTTAGTTAGTAAGACTTATAATATATCCCTGTGTGTAATTGTTTGTTATCCTAAACAAAGAGAAAAAAAACTACATAAATGAGTGGCCACGTAAAATATTTTGCACTCGGCCTGTAAATGGAAACGAATTCTTTTTCCCCCTGGATGCACCGTGTGAATATCGGTTTAACATTCACATGTTTTATTTGAATATTTTCTAACAGAACAAAATTGAAAAACCCGAAATGAAAATACTTATTTATTGTTAGTCTGGCATGTTTGCCCTTTTTTTATAACGATAACGAACTACTCGTTTACACACTACTGCTATTTTTATGAATATCGAGGCCAATTAGTCCCTCTAGTTGCAGTAGTCCGGTTGTTAGTTCGGTTGACCGGACTACTGCAACTTTTTAGGTGCAATAGTTCGGTTCGTACTGAGCACCGGACTGTTGCTACTTATTTAGTAGTAACAGTTCGGTTAAAAATCACATTTTTTTAAAAGCGTTCGGTATGATCTATTGGTTCACCTGATATAAATAAAAAAATATATGGTTAAAAAATACTAGGAGACCATAATTATATCGGAGGTGTCCGATTAGTACTTTTCAGTAAACACAATTTTATATCAGTTTGTTCATAACAGAACCTCTTGGTTATGTATGGTCCCCTAGTATTTTTTTCCAAATCATTTAATATTCCTAAGAGTTTATATTCATACGACAGTAAATACCTATGCTCATTTTACTTATACTAACGTGAATATCAAATAATTATATAATACTAGCTTTTGCCCGCGGCTTCGCCCGCGTTTAATTCGGGATGACGAAATTATTCTGTTTTCGTTACCAGGAAAGTGGAGCCATCCACTTGGTAACGAAAACAGAACAATTTCAACACTGCAACACTGCTTTAAGGGCCGGTTTGCAAAAACTTCAATATGCAAGATTTATTGTTCATGACAAATAGCCATCATACTTATCTTTAACTTTCTACCTTGTAAACTGTTTAAACTTATAAAGAAAATTATGTATACATATATACCACTATACATAGGAAACCCCCGCCCAAGTTTAAAAGTTTTGGAGTCTATTTCCAAAAACGGATCCCCCCTCCCCCCCTCCCGCCAATTTTAAAAGTTTTGGGGTCTGTTTCCGAAAAAAAAAGCGGATATATATATACATATATATATCACTAATTACATATATATTTATATATTATATCAGTATAAAGGTTTTTGGGTAAAATTTCTGAATAAATATAAATATATGTATATATAGGATTCCCCTTCCCTTAACTTTAAAGGTTTTGGTGTCCATTTAAAAAAAAAATACACACACATACATATATATGAATATATATATATATCTATATACCTATTCTAGGTTACCTACTATCAACATACCAAGTTTCAATAAAATGTACCTTAAAAACTGCGGAAAATTGGTTATGATACTTCCTCCCCTAATTCAAAGGTTTGGGGGAAAATTTTTGAAAAAAATATTGCCAAATTGTCGTTTCTGACAAATAGTCCGCATACCAAATTTCAGCGTCGTACTACAAAAATTGCGGAATGTTCTCTACAAACTTCCGACCCCCATTTTAGGGAAGTGGGGGGTGAAAACGGGACAAAAAGTATCCTAAAACCTATGCTAGGTTACTTTCAATCAACATACCAAGTTTCAATAAAATCTACCTTAAAACTGCGCAAAATCGGATATGATACTTCCACCCCTATTTGAAGGGTTTGGGGGTGGATTTTTGAAAAAATAATATGCCATATTTTTTTGTTTTTCACAAGTAGTCCGCATACCAAATTTCATCGTCGTACTACAAAAATTGCGGAATGTTCCATACAAACTTCCAACCCCCATTTGAGGGGAGTGGGGGTTAAAACGGGACAAAAAGTATCCTAAAACCTATTCTAGGTTACTTTCTATCAACATACCAAGTTTCAATAAAATCTACCTAAAAACTGCGAAAAATCGGATATGATACTTCCTCCCCTATTTGAAGGGTTTGGGGATGGATTTTAGAAAAAAAATATATGCCATATTACCAAAATTGCGGGATGTTCCATACAAACTTCCAACCCCCATTTTAGGGGAATGGGGGGTGAAAACGGGACAAAAAGTAGCCTAAAACCTATTTTAGGTTACCTACTATCAACATACCAAGTTTCAATAAAATCCGTTCAGCCGTTTAGGCGTGAAAGCGTAACAAACAGACAGACAGACAGAGATACTTTCACATTTATAATATTAGTATGGATTATGGATATGCGAGTTAATAGGGAAAAAACATGCAAGTGAACAAAACTTTAATTAAACTTTTATTGACCGAACTGTTACTACTAAATAAGTAGCAACAGTCC
The DNA here is from genome assembly GCA_019425675.1 of Leucinodes orbonalis. Classification (NCBI taxonomy): domain Eukaryota; kingdom Metazoa; phylum Arthropoda; class Insecta; order Lepidoptera; family Crambidae; genus Leucinodes; species Leucinodes orbonalis. The sequence goes on along the minus strand of PQWD01013865.1, from coordinate 43,795 downwards.
GGTGCTCAGTTCGAACCGAACTATTGCAACTAAAAAGTTGCAGTAGTCCGGTCAACCGAACTTACAACCGGACGACTGCTACTAGAGGAATTAGTCGGTTTGGATTTGCGCATTTAGAATGAAACAGTATTTTTGGCTTGATGAGCGTAGGCTAGTCCATATATTCGATCCTTAACCTACAGAAACAATATAACAGTTCTGTTGTAGTTGTTCTGTGTCTTGGTATTTTCTTACGGTCTTACCACGTATTATAGTATAGCATGTATGTTGTTCATAGCAGTTTTTAATATTAGATAGGAATTGATTATTCATTAATTTTTGGTGAATAAATATTGCAGTATGGTATTGCCTATTCTTTTATGTTACTAAGTGAAGAGCGATCAAGACGTTCACCGGATGGTAAGTGATAGGCCTAACCATGACAGAACGGCGTTGAAGGACCAATAACTGATGAACAGTTATAATTCTCCATCAACGCCGCCCGTCACCCGAGACCGAAAATTACCGGGTATACGAGAACCCGGTAATTTCACTAGCTACAGTGCCCTCATCCGTAAACACAAAAGTGTATAGCACTTTAATTTCACGGGACGATATCTGGTTCTGCGGTGGTACCTACCTAGACGACTCAGTATCGAGTCTGCCACCAAGTAAAATATAAAATAACAATGTAAATAAATTCATAAATTATTACAATACCTATGTATTTTTAAAGTTAATATCTAGTGCATGTCAACAATTTAGTGTTCTGCTTAAAGAACTCTGGTTTAAACTAATAAATGCATCATGCTATTTGTATACATACTATAAACAATGCGTTGTAGCAACACCCCACTCTTCTTACCCATTCCGTGGCCGACGTAGCAGAACGTTTTAGCCCCATGTATCGGCCGTATTCGTAAGTTCAAGGTACGTGCCCTGCTTCCTGGTCATTTGAACTTGCTTATCGGCTTCCTTGGTGGCTTTTGTTCTTAGGGATACTGTCTACTTTTTAGAGTGGACGACTAAGGCCTTATCATCCTATATGGGTAGGCTCGTGCCCCTCGGTGGGGATGTTTAATGAGCTGATGATGATGATGCTTCGAGTTCTTAGCCAAAAATGGAATGAGAAAAGTCACATTATTTAGGATGTTGAAGGGCTTAAAAATGAATATGAAATGAACTATATGAAATTAACGAACGATAATTTCATATAGTTAATACGATAACGATATAGTTAATACGATAACGACGATAACGAACTTGGACGCATTACTACATTAATTTACCAAAAATTTTGTCAAAATGATACAGACAGCAGCTGTCATATCGGGGGCATTAACATTGATGGCACGGTACGGCCGGGCCACATAAAAATGCTTTTTTAGGCAGAACCGTTAGTGGTACGATAGGGAACATGCAAATGTAATATAAATGAATATTTTGATATTAAAATGTTAAAATAACATAAATGAAGTGACACCGTAAGGTTTATATTTTAATTTACGCTGTTTTTTTTTAAATAATTACGAATTTAAGATACTTGAAACGGAACGTAAATTGAAACACCAATCACTGTCATTTACGTCATCTATGTATGACATATTATTTTGACGTTAAAGGTTTAGTAAAAAGTGAACATTAATACGACAAAATCGGCATTTTTCGAATAAAAATGAAATTTAGAACTGTAAAAGCAGACTCCAGGAAGCTACCAAAGTTAATGTTGACATGGTTGTAATTTATTTTTGTCGGAAGTGAGTTTTACAAACCGCAATAAGCCTGATGCGAAATATGGACTTTTTACGGTACTTTATTGAAATATAAAAGCATAATGTCTACTGATAATCTAGAAATTATTGTTTTTCATCACCAAACATGAAAATGAGCAAAAAGAAAAGGTTATATTTTAACTCATCAGTGTGAGCAGAAACTGCTTGGAAAACGCTGCCTTGAGGATTTCCACATGGAACTGCCCTGTGCAGTCCTCATCCATGGCACTTACACTACACTCTAAAGATGAACCAGGAACAAAAAATAAAAAATAATAATTTCCTTTGTTTTAAAAAAACATTATTTAATTTATATCATAATTGTGTAAGTTTGTTTGTTTTTGTGACTGTAATATAATAAATCAATATTAAACTTGGTGTATTTTCAATGCTTACAAGATTTTTTTTTATTATTGCTGATTCAGGTGTCAAATGCATTATTCTGTTTTAGCATTCAAAAATATGGGGTATGAGCATCTCTATTCACAAAGTTTTTAAACTTTTTTACATGATTCCCTATCTTTACAATAAAAAGGTATAGACAACTTTGTTATTGTATTTGAATTAGGTAGGTAAATATGTTTGTTTTTCATAATGCACATGAAGAATAACAAGTACTATATAACAAGTATTCTAACATCATAGTCGTCTTCATTGCATCGAAAAATAGTTTGATGAATAATTCATTCGTCTTCACAGCTCAAAATATCTTTTTTCCTGGTTTTGTGTCAGTCAAATACAATATGATTGTTATTAGGTGATCACATTGGCACAAAGGATGGTCAACGCGGCTTTTTTTCCGGAGTATCAATTCATTAAATCCATACATTATCAGTTATTTAAAATTCTTATAAATTAGGTCTCGACAGTCGAGAAAAAAATGCAAAAGTATAGTCCTTGAAGAAAAGGAGGTACATTTACGTATCTTACGTCAAACGTCACGCCAGCCCGTTTTGGCAGAAAATGACAGTTTTTTGATTTTTAAATATACTTATGGTCTATTCCAAATGTAGTTCTTTAAAATAAACACAAAAATAAAATTTGTGCAACTTCCCTATTAATCTAAACACGGGTACAGGAAGAACAATTAAAGAACATTTAATGGATATATATCCGAATCACGAAATTTACTGTGGCCGGACTGAAGCGGATCACGCGGAGAATCCTACCGTTTACGCATTTTTTGTATTGTTGATTTACTTATCATATTTTTTAAACGGATATAAATAAGTAGGTGTTAATGCCACACCGGAGTTACAATGCCATAGAAATTGTATGGAATTAAGACGTTTTGACTTATTTTACTTATCAGCTATATGTAATGAATTTATCCTACGTTTATCGTCTTTTTAAAAGACTGGGGTTGTAAAAATCTAGATGGAGTAAAACGCTATCGTATTTACAAGAAGCGAAGTGTGTGAGTGTGGCCACAGATTAAAATTCACGCCGCGCAACGGCGACGTGTGCCAGCCTAACGATTAACTATCTATATTTTCGTGACGGTGAAAAAGTAAAAAACATTAAATATTTCATTGCTTCAATTTTACCAAATCTATCTTAAAAACTAACGCACGTGCGCTGCATATTAAGAGTGTGTGAAAGCATTTTGTATCGAGATAAATTTAGGTGTAATACTACTTGGTAGGCTTGACACTGAGTCGTGTAGGTCACAGACTCAAGGTATATCGAACTATCTAGTACAGTAGCTAGTAAAAATCTTGAGTATATGATACTTAACATTGGCCTAGAGCGAATTAGAGGTCCCGATTTCTTCACATCATTAATTTAAAAAAATAGTATGAGTGCGTTAATTCATGTAATAAAACAACTTTATATTTTGTAGGTCTTTTTAACCATTTTATTATTTTTTCTTTAAAGTAAAATAGATTGTAGCTAACACTGCGTGAATTCAAACTTTATAAATTCATCAATGCCAGTTGTGAATAGCGCGCGCCGACCAGTCCTACATATTTATTACGAAGGGCGAGCCCTTTGTATTACGGGCGACTGGGAAAGTGGTAATTAGTAAACCATTACGTTTGCCTAACTACTTCCCACGGGTGCATCACACCGCGATACACGCGAAACGGGTTACTTTGATAATTGCTATTTTATATAGTCGTACAAAGCTAACGCATAATTACAACTTGCAAGCCGTATAACAATTATTTAAATATTATAACGCTGATTGTTTCATATAAGCCTTGCAAAAAATATATTAAGTGGGTCATGCCTAGTGTTGCCAGGTCCGATTTGTTTTAAATCAGTACACGAGGTCAAAAAAATCGGGATTTAAAGTTGTAGATCGGGACAGGTAACAATAAAAAAAAGTGATGCTAGTGACGTGCCATTTTGAATTTTACAGTGATGTAATAAGAAGTAACGTAGCGTAAATATGTTTTTTAATGAAAAATCTGTTTTTCTTCTTAACTTAATCGGGACATTTAGCGTCCCGATCGGGACGCATCCTCAGACCCTGAAAATCGGGACATCCCGCGCAAATTGGGACACCTGGCAACACTAGTCATGCCCCTTAACACTTTCCAATATTTGAAATTCTGTAACTAAAATGTCCAAAGATTTATAAAGAGAATACCTCTCTGCTTGGGCTGATATTCGATTAACGAACACGACTGATATCCGATTTTTCAAGCCCAATTAAAGTTCTTTCACGGTTGGGCATGGGATGATGTTTATTGAATAATACTTCTGGTGGGCAAATGATGAGTACCAAATAATTGGAGCCAGTGAATCGGGCCGAACACAATAGTGCATCTATAGCCGCGAATGGCCGAGCGGAAATTAAAATGTGCGTTATCTGTGCCGATTACTTTGAGCTCGTAATGCAAACATGAATAAACTATTTATACAGTTAAATCTGGTTTGAAAGCCAGGATTTAATTGTATAAATGTAAGTCATTTTACCCAGCATGATCAGAAACTTGTTGAAACCATGATATCGTATTTTCGGTTGATAGGTTGCAAGTAAAGCAAATATTACAATGGTCATCATCGATGAGTGACCGAAAAATATAATATCAATTGCTTGGAAGGCACGTAAAGTCGCGGCTGCTATCCTTTGGAGGTGATCGATAATTTTGATAGGTAACAATTATTTGTTTGAAAGAAGACTTAATTTAAGATATAACCTCATATCATATAATATATACTAATATAATCTTAAAAATTTACCAATTATATATTATTGTAAATCCATCCTCAAAATAACCCATACAAAATCAGCTATTGTACGAAAACCAAATTCTAAAATAAATCTCGTATACAACTTCTAAGTCTATCAAAAAACAGGTTAGTAAATCTTCACCGGATACATTTGCGTCCAGAGCCTCAGGGGAGATCGACCCAAGAAACGATTAACTTCTTTGATGCTTTCGATTTCAATTTCATTATGAAGTTCGAGCCTTTGAAATTCGCGGATGCGTCCCAGAAAGGCACGCCGGATGCTGCCAAACTTGAAATCCGGATGAACGCCATTTGCAAGTGCCGAATAATTCATGGTGTTACGCAAACAAATAAATAATTGCGGCCATAATGTATCAAACATTTGAGGCGTGAGATATCTTATTGAAGAACTAAACGTTATTTGTATATAAACCCGGGAAAGTTTTCTTGTAACGCACGTAACAGTCACCATAATGTTACTTTACATATAAATGTCCGCGAAAACAAAATCCAAAATTGGTTTGTACGATATACTCGTATAAAAACAATTTATTAAATAATATTATTTTAGATATTGCATTATATGCTTATAATAAATTAAACAAATAAACAATTTTCCTTATAAAACGCATATTATCTCCATAGTCCAGGCACAATAAATAAGGCAAAAATGCGAACTTCATCTATTTAACTCTTTCCGATTTTATTTTCTGTTATTTACATCAATTATTTTCGTATTTTTATAGGAGAATCAATACTTCTTCCGACTCGTCGCGGTGACTCAATCCAATCGAGTGGCTCGTTTAAAATCTAATTATTATTATCACGACACAAACACGATCTCGAAATCCAAAGTGCAATGCATTTCATTAGGCGGAACCTGCAAATCCTATTGCGGCACAACATGAGCATCTTCAACAATTTATGCTGCACTCCGTCATTTAGTTATTCAAATTAGGACTCTGCTGGTGCAGTTATAAGAGCCTCTGCAGGCCGGTCGGTAAGTGCGTTACCATTGGTTAGCCAGTAACTAGGCTCCGACATACATCCTCCGCTGAAGGACTGTGCGAGTGAAGTTTATAGCCTCCGCGTGGCACCGCCATACACCACGCCCCCGCTTGTGACCGATTGTTTTGTACAGTAATGACTTTCTAACATTTTACAAGCACAGCTTTCTTGTTGTGCCGGCCTATGCTTAAATGTTCGCAAGTTATGCTTATTTCATTAAATTTTGCTATATGTATTCGGTTATGCGTTGATGTTTCGTTCAATTTGGTCCTTTTCAATTAAATTTTATAAATCATTTTCATATAGGTATTTCATTATTCTTATTTACCTGGAAAAATATTTATCTAAAAGACTCGCCTAGCGAGCTTGTAATTAAGATGTTGTTACAGTACAATGTTTGCATTTTGTGTCTTAATGTTTAATATTTTTCCTTCTGACAGGAACCTAAATAACATTAAACCCAAATTAACATTAAAAAATATTCATTTTTAAAATTTCTACCAACATGGCTTTTATGATTTTTATTTATGTGTTTTCCGAGCATTGTTAAAAATTGATAAGTTCCTACCAGGTAGGATGCTGGCCTATGACTTAGATTTTTGATATATAAAATAATTACTGGTTGAGATGTGAGTGTATACACACCAAAGGTTGCGTCTCTGTTTCAATTTATAAGTGTTATTTTAAAACAAAATACATTTTGTAATATTAATAGATACTCGCTAAATTTGGGCTCAATGCTTCTGTGTTCTTATCTGAGGGAATTTATTTATTTTAAGAGCTGTGTACATGTTACCTATAAAATCAGATTCCCAAACTCAAAAGCAACAACCGCTACGCATGTTGACACCGCGTAACTTTCAATTCCTTAAAAGTTCTCGGCAACGACTCGCGACACATGTAAAGTTATATCAGAGAGGGCAAGAGCAGACAAGCAATTTGTAGGCGTAGAGTGTTTGCTTTAGAGCGCCAGTGCGGCATCTCTAATGAGCGGCAATCGGTGAAAGTGGCCGTATAACCGCACTACCCACAGTACATGGGCCTACCGGTAGTGCAAATCTACATGAAACGTCTTTGATTATAGCAATTATTTTACTTAATTTGTTTAAGGTTGACAACTTTAAAGTAACACTACAAAGGAGTAATTACAGATTATGAGATAAGCTTTTGTCTATAAATAGATTTCTATCAGTAGGTATCAAATGATCACAGCCGAGGATCACAGGCATAATGTGTTTAAATTCGAGAGGCTTGGCAGCCGGGAACAGTGAACATTGCATGAACAAATAAACTTACAATAGGTACACATTAAAAATAAAATACATAAAACCTACAATAAAATACTTAAAACCTACAATAAAATACATGGAACCTACAGTAAAATACATGGAACCTACAGTAAAATACATGGAACCTAAAGTAAAATACGTGGAAACTACAGTAAAATACATGGAACCTACACTAAAATATTTATGTGTTTACATTAACCCGTCGTCTATCGAATATTGGGAGCAGACGTCTGACAATAGTGTCTATTGTGACTGGTTTCTCACACTCAAATACTGAGGTCAAGTTAGACTCACAAAATAAGTAATAAGCGTAGCGTCAGTGGATCATTGGTGTGGACTGTTGCCTTCCGACCTGGAGGTTTCAGGTTCAAATCCCGCCACGTACCAATGTATATTCCAAATAATATGATCGTTTATCAGACGCTCTCACGGTGAAGGAAAACATTGTGAGGAAACCTGCGCACTCCTTCGAAGAAATTAACAGGTTTGTGCGTGAAGTCGGCCTAAGTATGTAAGACTAAGCCCTATACGCCGTTTACGGGTAGGCTCGTGCCTCTCAGTGGGGACGTATATGAACTGATGATGCTTGGATACAGTACTAGCAGGTTACGCTTTCTAAAGGTAGCTATTGGGAAGGTGCTCTGCGAAGTACCGTCTCCCTGCAATGTCCTTCACAATCACACAAAATGTCCGAGAATTCGAACAAACAACCCTCGGATCACGTCGCAATTTAAACCAACGCTGAGTGCAGTAAGAGTGCCCCATCTTAATTATAGTTAACTGTAGAGTGTTAGACACAAACACTGTAAGCTATAGTGAACTAGGTGCATGGCAACCTTGTAGCGGCTCGCTCGCCCTCTTGCCCCAATTTTATTCCTGCAAAATGTGCGGCTGGTAACAAGATGAAACATGAGGAAATGTAGCGGACTCGCTCGAAAATAGACCCCGGTAAACGAGAAAAATATCGGGAAACTCTTGCGGTCTTTGAATATGCGCTCAAATAGGTTAACATATTTAATATTATTCTTTTTTATGTCATTAACTGAATGGGAAGGTCAGTTCACTCACCTGGTGGTAAGTGATACGCCTGACCATTAAAGAAGCAGTATTGAACGAAATCAATAATAGCAGGTGGTCATTATTTTTCGTCAGCCCTGCCCTGGGCTCAGCACTCGAGATGACAGATATTAAGTCACCGATACCTGGTGGAGTCTTCCACCTCCCGAAACACATAATCTGCTCATTAAACGTCGCCACCGAGGGGCACGAGCCTACCCGTATAGGGTGATAAGGCCTTAGTCGTCCACGCGGGCCCAGCGTGGGTTGGACGACTTCACACACAACCTTCGAATATCTTCGCAGGCTTGCATGAAGGTTTCCTCACGATGTTTTCCTTCACCGTAAGAGCGTCGGATAACGTACATATATTTTCGAAAATTCGAAAATACATTGGTACGTGTCGGGATTTGAACCTCAGCCCTCCCGGTAGGAAGGCGACAGTCCACACCATTGAGCCACCGACGCTCTCGAAACACATTAGTGCTAAACACTCCTATTTTACGGGACAATATCTGCCAAATTTATTCTAAGCGCATCGATGGCAAATACAATATGAAATTGTAATAGCCCAAAAGCTACGTTGACAGCCGTAATTAAATCTTTAGGCAAGCAGCACATGACATAAGAATCATTGTTTGGGCTGACCTACAAAGACAATCCATATCGAGACTACCCGAAAATTCCCATCTGACCAAATTATTCTAAAGGCTTCCACATCGGCAACATTGACATTGATTGGTTTTCCAGCTCTACCAAAGGCGTTCTACGATTTTATGGACAGAAGTTGGTTACAATTCAGAAAACTTTTACGTCTTTGCAACCATTCCTGAAGTGGATACCACGCTAAACTCCATACAATACACTTGGTCTGTACTCAAAGTATGCCCATTTAAAAACCTGATATGACCTATTAAACAAGACTAAAAACACAAGTCAGCATTACTTTTGAAAAGTGTTGTGCTAAGTACAAATATGCCTATCTGCACAAAAAGCATTCTATAATGCATGCGTTAAGGAATTATAAAAATTATGTTCGTGTTAAACTCATAGGTTTGTTTGTTGTTTATTCGTCATCACTAAATCTTAACATGCAACGCTTCTAGTATGCGCATGGAATCGAAGAAAGGAAACCTATTAAGTATCAACGAAACTACTCCACTAAACTACTTTTTATTCGCTTTCGACAAACACTAGGTATCAGTGAATGCGAGATGCAATGTTTGAATGATACTTATTTTTGAAGTGACTGCCAGACAAATAGAAATTGTCTGTGAAATGGCGAGAAAGGGTTTTTAGGGCAGCTGGTTGGTAGGTTTTGTATTTTCTTTATTTCTTTACTTCAAATTTTGTGATTACATAAGTCTGACAAACTACAAGAGTCTATGTTACATGGAACTCGTTAGGGGCCTGTAATGTAATGCATAATATTACTTAACAACTTAAGATAAAAATTTTAAGTACTCGTAATTAAAACTATCTACTATCTGTCCTCTTTCATTATGAGGTAGGTTTTTTGTAAGTGATAAAGGGATTTTATGTAAGAAAACCGCCAATTTTAATATTATTATATAAATCCTGTAAATAATTTTACCATTTTATAATATATCCATTTACCACTGTCGCAGTTTTCTACATTTTTGTGAAAATTGTTACGAATACGGTAAAATAACATAATAATATAACAAAAACATAGCTACCAACATTATATGGCGTACTAAGTAAAGCAGAGAGACCCGAAATGAGCTACATAGTTAGAGTTGATAATGTAATTTGCCGGTACCCAAAAGGACTACTAAGCCTTCAAACAAGGACGCACTTGTACCTTCATAACAAACAAAGTAACTAACTAGTTTCCTTTGTGCTAGCCGCTCCTTAACTGTGTCCCCAAACAGAAATTAACTCGCTCACGATTTTGCGTAAAAAATCTATCTACGGATGTAGTTTGTATAGTACTTACAGGATGTACATCTTGTTCATACGTTTCTATCGCCTTTATTGCTAATATGAGTTTTTTTGAGTTTATGCATTTGTGTGGGTTACAACATATTTGTTCATCAAGACATCATATTTGACATAGTTAAAATCCAGACCAATCAAATCAAATAAATTTATCGGTCGATACGATTGCCTTTGTAAAAAATCTCTCGCGCGCGTAAGATCCGAACAGCGCCAAGTATCAAACGTGTCCGTTACATAATTGCATTTGATGCGTAAAGGCGGTCGGCCCGCCTCGAAACCTGCCGGACGGGCCGAGGTTCGACGCCCGGCCGCACTTGTCTCGCGATCTCACGATCTGTCGCCACAACCGCTCTTTAGCGTAACCTTGAACGCTGTCTGTTATTCATGTTATCTCAGTAAAGGTTCTCAATTCAAACCAACTTTCGAGATAAATGGGACCAATTTATTCTTAACGAGTCGATGTAGTCCCCCTCTTCAATCTATCGTAGTCACTGGACATACATTCTCCTGATTCCGCGCTACATATCCCGGGTCCTCTGCTTTTCTCTATCGAGTCAGAGGGTGTCCTACTCTACCCTTTTCAAGACGAGGTCTTCACTTCAAAACTCGTCTACCACAGCAGCCATCAGTTCTGTGACATATGTGACCAGCTCATTGCCACTTCATCTTGCTGATCTGGCGAGCCGTTTCATTCACTAACGAAATAGAAAATCAATTGTGCCTGATGCATCCATCTACGACAATTAATGCATTACTGTAACGACTGTTCTTAACACAAACAATGAGACTTACCCTGGTATCAAAGCTTCTATGACTAACATCATCTGGGGTATTTAATAAGGCCATAAGGCAGACGGAAACGACAGCCGAACGTCCTCTTAAGCTTAAGGTATTTCAGACTGCAATATCCTTAGCAACTAAGAAAAATGTTCCCTCAGTCCCATGAGTTACATGAATAGGATAGTAATATATTAGATTCATGGGGATAACTGTTTCCACAAATCATAGTTTCGATTAATTTTGCGCGATAGTCTTCAGCGACATTAGCCTCTATTTAACGTTGTTTATAACAAAGGAAGTATAAAGTATTCTCGCGCTCTCATGGCCAAGCCATTTCGTACTAGAAATTGCAGCAAACAAGTCACATAAAAATTAATAATAGATGTTTGCGAGCATCTGGCGCAGTGCGCGGCGCGACCAATGCCATCTGCCGCCGCCACCTGTCCTTGTGCTTCATCGCTTTGATTACCTATTAATAGTACCGCAAACCGTAAAACCGAATATTATATAAGGTACATAATTCCTAATGGAAACGTATTTCACTACCTCAGGAACTTAGTCGTCTTAACATAGATTTATATTTCAGCTTAATCAGAAATAAGTACATGAAGTAGAATCACAGTATGTCTGGTGATAGAGCCATCATTAAAATACCTGGTATAACTATCATGAGCAATCACGAATGGGAATTCCGACATAAATCTATTACTTTTGAGAACAGAGTTGCGCAATTGGGATTGCTTATCCACTCCACTACTTAATTGCCTCCGATGCCCCTACCTCCAGTGATGTCCCTTAGATAGTCTGGAAGATATTAATAGACTGCGCGATAGCCAATGTTGTAATAAATACGGTTAAATGGGAATTTTCNTTAGCATTTGTAATCGGAAACTTTTACATTTCTTCAAAAAACTCCAGTAACAATACATAAGCGTTGTGTACATTACGTCCCCGCTTGTTACGATTGATAGCTTACTCGAAGTACCAAGACCGCGACAGTCAAACAAAACGGGAGAAATAACCGGAAGAGTGCTCTCGGCTGAGAAACACCAACACATCACCGGTGATAGATGACCCCCCGCCTTTCTTTACAATACTCGTACAAGTGTAAAAAAGAAAATGTACTTTGTTGCGACGAAGACATTGGGACGTTTCACTTCATTGAAGTGAGATTTAGTATGGTGTGGGCTCGCTGCGATGTTTTCATAGGCCAAGGTTAAGCATTCTTTAATTATGTACATATAATGGAGAGCGTTGATGGCTCCTTGGTGTCGACTGATGCCTTTTGATTTGGAAGGTGCAGGTGCGAAGCCCGCCACGTATCAATATCTTTTCGAATTTCCGAAATTGTTTGTACGTTTATCCGACGCTCTTACGGTGAAGGAAAACATCGTAAGGAAACCTGCGCACGCCTACAAAGAGATTCAAAGGTTGTGCGTGAGGTCGACCAATCCGCATTGGGCCCGCGTGGACGGCTGAGGCCTATACACCCTTTACGGGTATGCTGTAGTGCCCCTTGGTGTCCCCACTGATGATGAGCTAATAACGATATAATGTACATACTGTTAGACTTTGGTTCGCATAGATAAGAAAGGAAAGTAAAAATAAGGAAAGTGGGTTTAAAGGACTTCGGGTAACGCTTATTCGCTCGATGTACATACCTACAAACAACGCAAAGCAATGTTTCACAACGGTTATCTGTGAGGCTCTGGTATCACTCCGGCTGATCCATTTGTGCCAAAGCATAGCTCTCCCACGCTAACATAGAATAAAACAATGCGTATCAAACATATTTCAATGACTAGTTACTAATATTTCATATCAATTTTTTCCAAGTTTCTCTTTTCTCAGAATCAAGACAGTCGTTGACATTAATATATACATAAGGTAATATATGTAGCGTTAAATGAGAAGTCGTATAACAATAAGTTATGTGCTCTTTGCAATTTGATTTCGCCGACGTGACGTGGGGGAACAATGGCCTTGACATCGAGATTCCCGCGTGGACAAAGGAAATCTGAGATTCAGGGAATAAATTGCGCATACCTACTTGTTATCTTGCTTTCACGATTTTTATTCACATTAAGGCATCTCGGTTACGCTGGGGGCTCTCTTTCGATTCCGAACGCTACGTTATCTGAATATCGTGTAATCTAGCATTTTTTAGCTTTTATTACATAGGATGCAATGAAATATAATTATGCTTATTTTAGAATATATCATTGTTAATTTATCTCAACAGGTAAATAGGACCTCAATAAAAGAGATAAATACGTTCCGTGTTGGTTGTATTATAACATATTGATATGCAATAAAATACTTGTGTCTGTATGATGAATAAAATTAATAAAGAGTGATTAGTAAATCAGAAGATTCTCAAGACCTCCATTGAGCTCGATGGCGATGACGATATATTTTCTGAGTTTTTCCATGCTGGTACCTTACCTTACTATGTCATTAATTTTTTAGGAATTATGTCACAGTCATGACAGGCCCCGTAGGTAAATGAACACAAAAGAGAAATTAATGAAAAGCTCTTTTATGATGCTTTAATATTATGAATGGTAAATACGGTAATACAGAGAGACCACTTATGATAGTGCTTTCAATTGATCATGTAGAAGCAATTTTGCTAAATAAAACTAAATTAAAGAAGATTTAGAATAGTTAAAATACTTTCAGGTGGTGAGTTCCAACACTTCGTTGCTTGGTAAATATGTGCATCCCGAATTCTTTGAGATTTTGATCTTCTACAAAAAACTTGAATTGAAACGTGATTCTGTAAGTTACTGCACTAATTCCGTTCTTTAACTTACGAGGGCCATTGCAATCCTACTGTCAAATTGGTTTGAAATATAATCGTGTGTGCTAGCCTAAAAAAGCTGCAATACGAGAATGTGTTACGGGTTACGTAACATGCCGTAAACGGAGCCAAACGTAGTTCTGCGGACTCACACTCCGGATACGTAGGTACTACGAGCGTTAACGGCATTAACCGTTAACTTGTTTTGCTTCACAAGAGCCTTACGGCTAATAGTGGACACTAATGACATGTAGGTCTACTAATTGTCAGCGCGGTACCTTTTTCTGCAGATCCACAGTGAAACATGACGCAAATTAGTGAATACCCTGACAAGCCTACACAATCTAAATCTTCATTCATAGACAGACCAAAGGTTACATTACCGCCTAAATTAAAATATCTTACGGCCACCGATCATAATTTAACAAATTCTACATATCGGTAAATATATATTAATTGGCTTTTTCGTTGCTTACTTTAGATTAAAAACTAAATATTCGCATCACCTACAAGACGGTAGTGAAACGGCGAAGCCATACATATATTTACTAATATGTAGAAATAAGCCTAAGCCCTAAGTCGGTAGAGTTAGGCCGTGTAGATTCAGAAGCTTTGCTCTTATGCGATCAGACATCTTTTTCACACCGCAAACCGTGGTCGTCTTGGTAACATTTTTCATTAACATTTTTTGGTGAGTTAAATAATGTTTTGATTTAGTAACAGTGATTAACTAAATTTACATTGATATGTTTACTATATGTGTCATCAAATAGAGTACGTAAAAAGCTTTTTAATAACCCAGTTCACGGATTTTGTTAAGCGGATTATCATAACAGGTGGCGATAAAACGTTATAAGACGGAGTTATATCTAACGTACGCGGTTACGATAAACAGGGGAGTGAAACTTTTTTATTGCAATAACCCATATTGGGGGTACATCCGCGGCATCATTGTTTGCCAGGACTTTTCTCATATCGCCTTCCGCTCATTTCGCATCAACTTGCGAGAAACTTGGCCTTAATGAACTCACGGCAACTAGATATATACTGGTACTGGCGATATTACTCGGCCGTACGGCTCCTCGGTACTTAAACATCGGACCCAGGCTGCTTTATTGCTTGGTGAATGAAGTCTTTTTGACGTCAAAGATGATTAATTAAGGCAAAACAACACAGACTGAGCTTTTCAAAGAATATACTTAAAAAACGGCATAACTGGACTTATGTCCAGTTATAGTTAGACCATATTCATTAAATTAAAATATTAAGTGTGTATAATATTTATGTTTATCTCATTGGTGTGGACTGCAGTTGCAATCCGATCTGGAGGGTGCAGGTTCAAATGCCGCCGTATTTTCCAATTTTCGAAACTATACGAGTATGTATGTTTATCCGACGCTCTACGGTGACGCCATGTACACTGGTATTAGTGGCAAAGAATGCGTTGTCGACCTTAACATAGTTAATTTCTTGATATAGGTATTAATATTTTAGCAAATTTATACCTATTGATTTTCATCTGTTTATTATATAATACCCATGCGCACAACCACAGACATCAGAATATACATTAGACTGGACAAGCCGCCAAGTTTATAGGCAGTCCCAGTGTCGCAATTTCTTTACGGTTCTTACCTGTGAAAGTCATTATATTTCTTGGTAAATTTACTGATTCATTGCGATGATGGCATGTTACAATTGCACAGGATGGCATATTGGGAAAAAAACGGTAATTTCTTCTAATATTCGTGCGTCTTGTCTCGTCTACTGAGCGTAAACTGGTAGCCAGTGTATGCTCGTTGAGCTTACAGTTGTCGCACTTTAAACGCGGCGTGCCCCATCTCCTGTTTTGGCAAATCTGTGCGCACAACATATCATATGACTGCATCGAAGTACCACCCACAATTCTCTAGGCGCCAATCGGTTGCTCTACTTCTGAGATATTTGAATTAATTTAAATTTAGATTAAACAATAAATACTTTGGGTTAAGATGTGAGTCGGTAATAATAGTTCTGGTATTGAAGATATTTGTTAATTAAGTAGCTCAAAAAACATTAAAAATTGTCTCGTCCCTGAACGCATGTTGATATGATTTCTCATTCATTTATTTTTATTCCAAGATACTGCTTAATATTATTTTTTAATCTGTCCCGACATCATCCACCACCTACGAACCTCCAAGCACGACCTTCCTAATATGTTAATTTTTAAAAGCTCAATTCTAATCAGTACAGAATCTTTAAACTTTCCAAAGATTCATTCATCATGACCCTGAAGTTCATTAAATCCATCCAGAAGTTTAGGAATAGTTTTGTTTAATTTTGTGTGCAGACAGAAAGACAATATTATTATAATCTCTATTAATCAATTATCAACCACTGGTAATATTTTGATACAATTTTAATAGATATAGGCCCGCTAAAATTTTATTAGTAAAAATATTCTAGGTGTCGAAAGCCATACTTCTTATCTAGTTATTGAGAGCGATATTTATAAATATAATTTATACAAAATCACCACGAAGCTACAAACTTCGAGTACGCTACGTAAAAAAAGCTTTATTATTCTCGAGGCATAATAACTTTAGTAAATTTAGATTAAAGTACAGTAAACAGTGCTATAAATAAACAAAGTTGTTCGCCTGTCGGTCTGGTCTAACGTGGAGTATAAATACTATGGAAGAATAAACAAGAGAACGCTGGCCACGCGTGATCGTGTATATAAAGATTGTCATTTTACCTCCGTGGTAACCAGACGAGTTTTATGCAAACTTCTTGCTATTTTCCGAGGTCTAGGTACCTTCAAGTGTATTATTAACATTTCGAATTTCAATTGTTGAATTCTAAAGTTGGAAAATGTTTGCAACCATAATAGCCTATATAAAGAAGAAAGCAGCAACTGCTTATTACATTCACAAATTAGTTATTAACGTGTTACATTTTGAATTAAGACCACCATAGTTGTATATTCGAAACAAAACATGAAATATTTTCAAAGGTAAGCAACAACTAAGTAGTAAGCTATCACGTTCAGCGCAGGCACGAAAGGGCGCCATGAATACTTACGTCAACGCAGCAAATAATGAAAATATGATTACAGTTACCACGCAATACACCTATTCTCGCGATAAAAATAAAAACTGGCCACTTGAAATTGAAACAAAGGAACAGTTGATATATTAGCCATGATCAAAGAAGGCCATGGACAAATGCCAGTTTGATGGGCACAACGTCACACACCCTCGTCTGTGTCATGCAGCGCGGGCCCAAAAGCAAATACGCATCCAGGTCACGCAAATAGGTTAATAACAGCTGAAAAACCCCTTATAACCTCTGTAAGGGTTATTCAGCAACTTATAATGGATGGCAAATCTGCTTTTTCAACTCTCAATTTGCCTGTGCGAAGATAGATCGCGTGAAAGTATCGTGTTGTTTCAGACGGGCCGAATCTGTCAAAAATATATCGTAAAATACACATTGAACTTAAGAGAATACTTGCAAAAAGAATATTCGCTGGCACGTGTTCTCAAAAGTTCTCTGCAGGTGATAAATTATATTTTCTAGTTCGATAACTAGTTTAATGCTGAAATTGATTAAATACATTGAGAATAAATACTTTAAATAACACAATCCTTTGCGCTTTAGCAGTACTTCCTGGCTCCATTTGTTTTCGTTATGTACTAATGAAACGGTAATAAAATAGTGCTCTGCCACCAGCTTCGTTATTTTGAAAGTTAAGTTTACGTATATTAAAAGTCCGTTTTTGACGCTACCTTGATACAATGAGTACTCACTGACGTAGCCGTTAATTGTTAATATAATAAATAATATCGTTATAATTTTCCAAGACGCCACGAATACTTGATGAATTAGCGGTCATTATAGGAAAGGGAACGAGGTTAGAAAGCTTGTATTTTTCGTACTCGATACTACATGCAACGGTTACAACACGAGCCTTGGGCCCGTCATTATGCGGCCACGTACAGTTATTAGTTTCGTAACATCTCTACTCTACTGTCTCATTGCTTCTTATTTGTACTTTTCTATAAGTAGGCTGTAGGGTAATGGCTCATCGCGCATACTTACGCGACCATTCACGGTTCTTCCAAAGTTTAAACGTGCAAAATGTTTCTAAACTGGTTAGTTTACAGTTATGTAGATAGATAAATGGATTTTAATAAAATGTGTTTGGTCAGTGACACTTGCCTAATAGTGTAGAAACAAGTCTTTGGTTCGTAAATTGACAATTTATTTTAATTTCTCAGGTAATTGATATTTAATATCTTTCGAATGGTTTATTGTCACAACTCAATGCATAATACGTATGTATTATACGTTTGTTAACTTTTCCTTTTCTTTAAAATAAATGAAGTGTAAAATAATGTCAATTTTGTGAAAAAGTAATTTATTTTAGCAGTATTCTCAGCGCGGGCAAAACAAACACCCTTATTGAACACAAAGAATAATCGAGTGAATAGGTTGTAATATAAACCCTTAACATCCATCACAAGTTCAATGGGCATCAAATAAAAACTCAAGAAGTTCGTGGTTCTGACATAATAGGTCAGAAGAATCACCTTCGTAACACGCAACGGGTAATGCGCGAAATCGCGGCCGTATAGAACCGACCGTGTAATATTAGGGAGGGCCAAGTTCTGATTAAACCGTAAAAGAGATTGGTTCGTCGGGAGAGTGCTTTATCGTTGACGTTATGTCGGTAATTCGGTGGCGGGAGTCGCGCGCCGCGGGATCCTCCCAGGGATTTCGGGCGCTTTGCCGACGTGAATCAAATGAAAAAACTTAGCCAAATTTTCGGTTGCGGCGTACGCGTACAAGTTTATGCCACGCGAATGGTATTTGATCCGACATTATTGCATTCGATGTGTATTTGTGTAACTCTTTGTTAGACGGTGTCACTCGTTTTGCAAAGATAAATGAAGAACTTTTAAGCCTAAACCGCCATGTACGCGTAACTATAAAAGTTATTCAAGTGACTTGCTAAGTTTAAACTTTGGAACACGTGAAGAAAGTCGTGTGGGATGGCACTTTAACCTCACGTAAATCCTCCACTACAGTTATGCTTTTGGCATGGCTAAGTTTCAGGCTAAAGGCATTGAAGGTCTTGGATATTATGTCAGAAATCAACAGCAGTTCTGTAGTTACATTTTCGGAGTAGGGTGAATTAGATTAAACATTTATGAAGTACATTATTAAATGAAGTATTCTTGCCAGTTATTATTTTATTATTTGGTGTGTCTATGGACTTTATTGTTTAAGTTTTTTTACAATAGATAATAAGTAAACGTTACATATTTATAGTATACAGTCTAATCGAAATCGAATCAAATCGAATCGCTCTCCCATTTCTTTGATAATGTTGACAGTGTCTTGGCTAAAACTGATAAGGTAATTATAGTGGGTGATTTTAACTTGGGTTTTGTGCAATGGGAAGGAGGTTTGATGGATTCTGCGCTCGTCCCATCTAGCAATAATAGTATACTTGGTAATGCTCTTGTTGATTCGATGTCCCTTAATAATCTCTGCCAGTTTAATAACATATTGAATTCTGATGGGCGATGTTTAGATTTAGTACTTAGTAATTTTAGTAATTTGGTGGATATCAAAGTGAATAAACCGTTAGATTTATTAAGCAAACTTGACTGTAAACATCCTGGTCTTCAAATTTCGCTGCAATATCTGGATGTCCAGTACTTAAAACCTAAATCTCGTAGTGATTTTAACTTTTTTAGGGCCGACTATGTTGCTATTAACAATTGTATAGGATCTATAGATTGGAATAGCAGGTTTGAAAATTGTGGCGACGTGGATGAAATGGTTAAAGTATTCTATGAAGAGCTGTATGGGTTGATTGATGAGTCTGTGCCTAAGCGTACCCGTAGAAATTCTAAGTATCCAAATTGGTTCAGTAACGGACTTGTCAAACTACTATCTGAAAAGGACAAAATAAGGAAACGGTATAATAGATTCAATAATCCCCGGACAAACTAGAATACGAACTCCTACGTGAGAGATGCCATAAACTTATTGACAAGTGTAACATCACATATAGGACTAGTATAGAAAGCAATATAAATAATGGGAATCCGAAGGCATTTTGGCAATTTATTAAAGATAATCGGGACAATCGGTCTAGCTTTCCTTCTAAAATGTATTTGGGTACATCACCTGCAACAACAGGGCCTGATGTAGCAAACCTTTTTGCTCTGCATTTTGAATCATCATTTATACCAGCCATGTCACCTTCCACAAGTGTATCTTTTCCGTTACTTACATCAAATTTCCAATCCCATCTGCGGTTTACAGATGTTGAAGTGGCTAAACAAATGAAAGTTCTCGATGACAATAAGGGAGCAGGTCCTGACAATATACCACCATATTTCATTAAGCGATGTAGCGCTACTCTCAGCTTGCCTCTCACTCTAATTTTTAACAAGTCCCTATCCAATGGTACTTTTCCTAACGAGTGGAAGAAGGCTAGAATAGTTCCAGTGTATAAAAAAGGTGATGCCAGCAACATTAAAAACTACCGCCCAATATCAATACTGTCCACTTTCTCAAAATTGTTTGAGAGCTTAATTTACCCCTATTTATATCGTCAAGTGGATATTATTTTATCTGACAGTCAACACGGGTTCCGCAATGGTCGTTCCACCCAAACTAACCTCACAGCTTTTGTATCAGACTTGATGGGGGATGTGGATGGCGGTGGTCAGATTGATGCTATATATACAGATTTTAAAAGTGCTTTTGACACCGTTAGCCACTCTCTACTAATATCCAAATTGGAGGCGTATGGTGTCTGTGGTAGCTTACTGGTCTGGTTCCGATCGTACCTAGAAAATAGATCTCAGGTTGTAGTCGTTAACGGTTACGAGTCTAGGAAATACCACACGCTTTCTGGGGTTCCTCAAGGCTCGCACCTGGGACCAATTCTATTTCTGATTTTCATTGATGATTTATCCATGCATATTAAACACTGTAAATTCTCATTTTTTGCCGATGACCTAAAACTTTACCGTCCTATTCACTGTTCTCTTGACGTTGACCTTATTCAAAAAGATCTTGACAATGTACTTAGGTGGTGCATTGACAATAAAATGACACTTAATACTGAAAAATGTTACCACATAAAATTTACAAGGAAAAATAAACCATATCCATCCAGTTATAGCTTAGACAATATCACATTGACAGAAGTAGATGAAATCCGTGATCTGGGTGTGATCCTGGACAAACGTCTTAAATTTACATCACACATAAATAATATCATTAAAAAATCGGCTCAAATGTTAGGATTTGTTAAGAGAAACAGTAAGACGTTCAAGCGGATCAGTACTCATAAGCTATTGTTTAATACTTTAGTCAGAAGTCACTTAGAGTATGCGAGTGTGTCTTGGAATCCGATGTACGCTGTTCACTCGCAGAGAATTGAAAAAATTCAACGCTCTTTTACACGATCACTCGCTTATTTGTCACCAGGAGTGAGTCACAGAAGTCCCTACGACATGAGACTAAAATTTTTCAAAATGAGAACATTACGCCACCGACGCGCTGTTATTGATCTTGCGTTTTTGCATGGACTCATTAATAATAGAATCAAATGCCCTGAGCTCGTGGAACGTATCAATTTGGCGGTTCCTTTCTCGATGCCCCGCAAACCAATTGTTAAATTATTTCATAAACCTCTATTTCGATCAAATCTGGGTCATCATTCCCCGCTACCAAGATCTTATGACGAATATAGTTATTATCTAAAAATTTTCCCAAAAATTGATATTTTCCACGACACCTACCTGAAATTCAAAAGAGAACTGCTAAGCTTACCTGCTGAGCAGTCTTTATTTCCATAGTTTTATTTTTGTATTGGAATATTAAATACTTCTTTGTTATCTTGTTGTTGCTCTTTGTTACTAGAGAATGTTGTGTATGCCTGTAATTGGTGCATGTACTAGAACATTAATTAAAATATTTGTGATATTCATAGTTAAGTATATGTACTGTTGGCATACCTTTAAATAAATAAAAAATAAATAATGATACATAGTTAGGAAAAATTCAACATATTATTTTGTTTGACACACCCAAGTCGCTGGTGGCAGGTTGGATACCTACTTGGCGCAAATTGGGGGAAATTAGATAGTGCCCAGCAGTAAATTAAATACAATAGGTTAGAGAAAAAAGAGAGGATTGAACTTAAAAATATCCTTTATAATCCAATGTATTATAGCTTGATTCTCTTTACGTGATATATTGTATTTACCTTATATTTGTATACGCATATTGACACACTAAGTCGCAGCCATAAATAACACGGAATACCCAGGTGCAATTGCAAGCGATATATTAGGCGGTTTAATTCCTGGGAAATTATAGTATCCAATGATAACCAACAGCCGTATCGCATACGTTCGTGGGCTTAACGTATTTGCGTAGTTGGCGAGTTATGATGATAATTTTTCGGTCATCCTATAAACGCGATATGTCGTATAGGTTGGTGCCAACAAAAACGGCACGGATAAAACAGGTGCTAGTTGAAATATGGGCCCGCATTGGCGAACTTCCTCGATGCAGTTTTTTTAAAGCTTCACTGCACCCACTTTTGTACTTACGTCGGCTTTTGTTTTCCCAGTACATTTAACTAATTTTCTGACTGCAATACATTCCAATATATTAATGATATGTCGCCATTTTACTGCAGTAAATTTTTACTTTATTAAAATAAATGACCTAAAGGAGACGTGTACAATAAGGTCGCCCTTCATCCACATAGTATAAAACAAAGTGGTTATGTCTATCTGTCTCTAATTATAGAAATCTTCTCTATCGTCTTTAAAATTAAGCTACGCGATATTAATGAAGATTTTTTTAAATAGTGTGGTTAATGTGCGTTTGAGACATGGAGGACTCGAGATAACCTTTTTCAGTTATCTATCGGAAGATCGACCGTTTAAGTAGTTATTTATCTTGCACCTAACGCACCAAATGCGCTAGCCGCTAAGCTACCGAGCCGACGCCATTTTGTCTAAAAAGAAACAAATATAAAAATTCTAATTAGAATAACGGGCAAGCAACCGAGTTAATCTCGACCTTCATAATACCCTCTGGTAACGTTAATGCAATATTTCAAATTTAATTGAACAGGTTAAATTAATTCAAATGTTAGCTTTACTTTATGCTCCACCCAGCTTATTATGTCTACTGTTCGAGAAAGACTGGTATATTGCCAGTGCATGTATTCCAAAAAGTATAACAATTATTTCTTAAATGTTGCTTAAATGGTTTCATATGTTATAAATTTTATAGAGCTGATTTAAATAATAATCTATGTATCTATTTGGTACGCCTAAAGACCAAAACCAGTTATAAATTGGATAACTATTCCCATAATAGGTTCACTACATTTATGGGTAATGCAATGCTTAAAAGTTTAATGTTAAAGTTATTTTATAAATCTTAATCGCCAACTACACTAACACCGACAGCATATGTACTAGCGTTATGTAAAATAACATTTCTTCTTTTAATTTATTATTATTGATGAAAAAGTGTGTTTACGAGCATTCTGAATCTTTCGACGGTATCTATAACATTTCAAAGACTTAAAAAGCATCCTTTATGTTATGATGCACTCTTGCAAATAAAATTTTGACGTTGGCGATGAAACTGCAACTAATGCTATTCATAGTCCAAATTCCAATAGGTTCCTAATGACATTATAAGGCCGTTGTGGAAGAGTATGTGTTATTAGGAGACGTTGTTTTTTTTTCCAATAGGATAATATTACCGGACGATCACTGATCGGCTGACTTCACTTTGTTTATATATGATTTTAATTTGACCTACTACTATCACGTGTCATTCCTTGGTGTGCAGAAAGCTTATCAGAAACGCAGCGATTAAAAGCAGAACAAATAGATCGTGACACAATTTTGCGTTATGTTGCCTCGATACGCACAAGCAAAATGATATGTTTGTGTATTTAGTTACTTCTTACAAGGTCTAATAAGTTTCGTTTCTTTAAAAAAAATGCTAAACCTAATCAATTTGCACGCCCAGTGTTATGTTATGCTCTCCCATTGAGGATATTAGAGATGACTTTCGTCCACAAGTCGAAATAAATTATCTGAAGTAAATACCACATTTCGAAAACCACAACACCTTAATATGAAATATATTTACATTAAGCTCAAAAGCGCGCTTCATTGATTGAACAACCATAGTGTGATCCTTCATTCCGGAACCGGTTCGAACCGGTGCACGTTACAGATTTGGGGTAAACGTTAAAGGTTTGGTCTAAGAAGGATAGCCGGCGTCGAAGCCTAGCTAGTCGGCTAGCGGGCGCGGGCGTCGACCCCAGACCGGTCCACGGGTCTTGCCACTGAGGCCGACACTCGATCTGGAGCTTTCTAATAATTTACTACATTGTTTTTATCCCAAACACGATGGCTTTAGTGCCGTCTCAAATATGAGAACAAAGAAATAAGTATCGATAAACATTGATACAACACCATCTTATCCCAATTTAAGTAAGTAGCTTGTTCAGAAAAATAAAATGAAATGAATGAAGATCATCAGCTTATTTTACGTCCCTACCGAGAGGCACGAGCCTACCTGTATAGGGTGTACAGGCCTAAGTCCACGCGGGCTCAGTGCGGATAGGCCGACTTCACGCACAATCTTTGGATTCTTCGTAGGCGTGTACAGGTCCTCACGATGTTTTCTTCACCGTAAGAGCGTCGAATGACGTCCATATAATTTCAAAATTCGAACACTTTTGATATCTTTTTTTTATGAATATTAATTCATGTCTGATGAGGGTCATACACTAATTTTAGATAGATAGATAGATAAACGTTTTTGTGTGACACACATAGAAACAATGTAATAATATTAAACATACAGAATAAAACAACCAAGAAAATGACACTAAAAGATAAAAAAAAAACAAACCACTCGGATGCAAACAGAAACATAAACAAAAACAATAACAACAGTGTGTGTGTGTGTGTGTCACAGCAAGACAAAAAGGCATTAGCTCAGCAAAAGGTTTTCTTACAGAAAACCGCTGATTTTCAGCTGCCGCCTGTGCGGTTGCGAGAGACGAGACGGCAGTGCCGTGAAGTATATGTTTATAAAATATAAAAAATGACAATAGTATAAAATATATATATAAGAAATTAATGTGATACTAAATAAATGAATATGAGAATATAAGCGAAATCTACATACACATAATATACATATATAAGGTATAATATTCAGAAGCAATTTACAATAACACATTAAAAAGGGGTGCTACTCTTTTATCTTTTTATCAGCTCCACGCTGCCCGCCACCAAGCCTTCCAAACGTTTCCTTAACCTGTTTCTCCAATAACGTATTTTTATAGAGTTTTTTAAAAGAAAATTTAGATGTTGCTGATCTTATAGGGGGGGGAATATTATTCCAGCATTTGGTGGCCTGATAGCGGAAGCTGCCTGTGAACGCAACAGTTCTGTGCAAATGCATTACGAGGGTACCCGCGCCTGCCTAGGCATGCCCGGTCCGTAGCGATTATGAAACTTTGATGCTCTAAGTTTTATATACAGATATTCCGGTATTTTTTTTGACATGACATCGAATAACAACGAAGCCAAATGCAATTGCCTTCGCGATTCCATGTTGAGAACCGATTCCCTATCTAAATATGGCGATATATGTGTTCGTGGGGGAATATCAAAGCAGAATCGTGCACACGCATTTTGGACGCGTTGTATCATACGTTTGGTTCTACTCAGCAATCGTGGGCCATACACAAGGTCACCATAGTTAAGTCGAGACAGAATCAGCGCCTCGCAAAGTGTGATTCGTGTTTTTTCTGATAAAAGATTTCGCACTTTATATAGGACCTTAAGCCGATAGAAACAGCCCCTGACAAGCTCCAACACGTGGTCTTCGAAACGCAAAACACTGTCAAAGATTACACCCAAGTTTCTAACCCTATCCACAAATTCTAATTCAGCACCCGAAATTTTTATGGCAGGAGGAGAGTTTTTTATTATTTCAGTAAATCTTACTGAACCGAGAACCATGAATTTAGATTTAGAGGGGTTTAACGTCAGGGCGTTGTCAACCGACCAACCAGCAATCGCCTCCAAATCCTCGTTCAACGCCTGGGATGTGGCATTCATTCCATCGGGATTACAAGCGATGTATAGCTGAATGTCGTCCGCGTAACAATGGTATTTACAATTTTTTATCACCTGAACAATGTCGGCGCTATAAATAATGAACAGAAGAGGCCCCAAGATAGAGCCCTGTGGAACTCCGCGCTCAACCAATCGAGGTTCCGATGAGCAGAAAGAACCATTCCCTCTGCGAATCCTGACAGACTGAGAACGATCTGTAAGATAACTGGAAAACCATGCGATTGCGTGCTGATTAAATCCGTAGTACGACATCTTGGCAAGTAGTAACGGTATGTTGAGACTCTCAAAGGCACGAGAAAAGTCTAATAAAGCCAGCAGAGTACCCTGTCCAGTGTCCTGATAGCCTAGGATGTCATCCACAACGTTAAGAAGCGCCGTCACTGTACCACGTCCCTTGCGGAAGCCAGACTGGCAGGACGGGAGCAATCCTGCGGCCTCAACATATCGCATTAATTGGTCATATACAGCTCTCTCGACCAATTTCGAAAGGAAAGGCAGTATACTTATAGGTCTCAAGTCCTTAAAATCAATAGGGTGATTTATTTTAGGTAGTGGCGTAACCAACGCAGTCTTCCATTGATGAGGGAATACACCAGAAGCAATAGATTGGTTAATTATTTCTGTAATGGTTGACAGTGTATGTGGAAGTGTCAATAGAATCATATCTCTGCTAACCCCGTCACAACCTATTGCATTAGACTTAATTGACTTAATATACTTATAAACGTCACCTTCGTTTACGGGGGATAGGCTGAAAGGTGGCAAGGAAGTTGGGTATCGTTGTTCTCTATAATAGTTAAGTTGTGAAATTGAGACATACCCAGAGCCAGGCACATTAAGAAAATGATCATTAATCTTGCCAGGGTCACTGAAATGATCAGGAAGACTATCATTTTTATTAGAGCTGGACAATATTTGGTCTTTTATATTGTTCCAAAAGACCTTCCCGCTGCTAACATTTTGATTGACATAGTAGTCGAAATATGCTCGTTTTTCATGATAAATACTTTTGTTGACCATGGCCTTGAGGTTTTTGTAATAAACTTTGTCTGATTCGGATTTGGTGTGTCTATATTTTTCATAAGCATCATTACGTAAGTCAATCATAAACCTAACAGTCTCAGTCACCCAGGGTAACGATTGGCATCCTTTTATATGCTTCGTTTTAAGTGGCGCGTGCACATTTAAGATGGAAAGCAAGTTTGAATAAAACTTATCCAACATAAATTCAACCGAAGAAATTTTAGCCAACCCTCCCAATCAAAAGCTAACAAATCTGATTCAAATTTAACCATATCAATGCTTTTTAAGGGTCTATAGGTAATATATTTGGGTGTCACTTTGGGTTTCTTCAATACCAACGTTACAACAATCATTGCATGACCCAACGAGCCTGTTATGTTCGATACAGTGATATCACGGACCTTACAATCAGTGCAAACCAGATCTATGAGTGTACTAGAGTTCACAGAGAGATGAGTCGGCTCCTCCACAACCTGCTGAAGTTCCAAATAATTTAAAAACTGAAGCAACTTTACAACTCCACGATCAAAATGGTCGAGCATATTAATATTAAAATCGCCCATTACTACAACGTAATCGTGGTCACGAAAAGACATAACTGATTCAGTTAATGCATCAATAAAAGTATCTGTGTTTACCCACTGGGGTCTATATGCTGTCCCTACGATCACACGGCGCCCACTCGCCTGCACTGAGAGCCATAACTGCTCTATATCAGCGCGGGGTGCTTCAGGAAACGCACACGCAAATCCCCTTACGTAAAATGCAACCCCACCACCTCGGCCCCCACGCATGTGCTTCGGGCGCGGTACATTATGCAGCCTATAGCCTGGCACGGCGGGCGCCCGTGCCTCTTGTCCGGCTGGAATCCAGCTTTCGTTTATGGCTACTATATCGGCTTTAAACCGTAACATCGCTACAAGAAAATCATCGTGACCGGTACTCAAGGATCCTGCGTTATACAGTGCTAACTTAATACAATTCATTGTAGTGGCCATTTTATTAAAAACAGTAAAAGACATTTACAGTTGCACAACATTATGCCAAAAAGTTCATCAAGGATCGTAGAAGAGTAAAAAATACAAGTATGATAAAATATGGTACCGGTGAATGAAGTAAATATATAGGTAATATCATTTTCATATAATATATTTAAGATAAAATAATAGCAAAACATAAATATGTCATTATTGTAGTATAAAATTGCTTTTAATACGATAAATTTGATACAATAGATTAATATTATACTAAAATTACGTGTACATATTAAAAAAATATAATCATTATTTTCATTATGATAAGCATAGTTGAATGTATTAAAATATAGTTTGTAATATAGTTCAGATAGCGGGTGATAGTATACAAAATAATATAGTTTCGGGAATATCGTCACCGCTGTAGCACACACAACATCGAACAACAAGTGTATTTTTTTAGTTACAATTACAACGGTATAAAGGAACAAAACAATACGAGTGAAAAGTAAAATTTCATTTAAAAACCAAAAAAAGAAAAAATCACAAATAATTATACACAAAAACACAATAAGTTTTATAAAAGTTCTAAGTGCTCGACTAATTAGCACTAATAGTTTCGGAACCAAAAACCTTAACCAAGTCCGCCTCGGTTCTTATACGAAGGCGTGGTGAATCTTTACTATTATATTGGCGCACGAAAATCCTACCGTCCCTAGTCCACACAAATCGCCAGTTCAATCGCGCACCAAGATCCTTTGCCCGTCTGAATAGCTGCCTGTTAAGTCTAGTTAGCCTCTCGTTGACGTAGAAGCGGCTCGGCACGCCGGGCAGCCCCGTGCCCTCGGTGGTGGCGGCGCGGCGCACGCGCGCGGCCTGCAGCAGCTGGTCGCGCAGCGCCCGCCGCGCTAGCCGGACCACGATGGGCCTCGGCCGCGGAGGTGTCGATGCCCCCGACGTGTCCAGCACGCGGCCCACCCGCACACTGCTCACTATGTCTTGTTCGTTGACACTTACACCAAGCTTTGACGCCAACAATAAAATTATGTGCGATACACTTTCTCCCTTCTCCTCCGGCACCTGGGCTATCTCCACGTCGTTGAGCAAAAGGTCCTGATCCCGATCGTTAAGGTCAGCTTTCAAATTCTCTATAGTCTGTATTATAGAGTTGTCGGTGTCTTTGTCCTCACCACTCTTACTAACACACTGCTCCAAGCTTGTAATTCGGTGCTCTATTTTGTCGATACGGAGTTCGCACTCAACCGTTTTAGCGGATAATGTAGAAATTGTGTTATTTAACATCTGAATTTGCTTTCGGTTCGCTTTAAGCTCATCTCTCATTTCCTCCCTGAAGGCACGCATCTCAATCAATAATGATTGAAAGTCCGTAACATCCATCGTTATATTGTGTGCGGTGTCATTCATATTATCCGCCATGGATACATCCAACATGGTGGGACTATGTGTGGCCGCTCCTCCTCGCTGGATTGTTATGGAACTTTCGATAGCGCCTCGTACGGGTGTATTTGTATTGTCCATTTTGGGTTGGTTGCTTACACATAGGACACATCTCCACGTTGCCCTGTGTTCATTAGTCAAAGTATTGTAAAAACGGGACTCCGACACATTTGCGCAGTCTAAATCGTAGCTCTGTTTACAAGAGCAGCAACACAGAAATCTCCTATCTTCAATCATGACTTTACATCCGCCACATATTTGTTTGGTGGATGTCATTTCGGAGAAAGATCTTGTAATAAATAATATCTTGTTGTGTAGGAATTGATCTCTGGCGACTTCAGTCGCAATTAATAATCAGCAATATGTACAGACCAGGACTGTACCAGTAAACTTGATAAAATATCGTTGAAGTTTGTAAACAGCGGCGGCTACGAACCGGTTCGGCAGAGCGAGACAGGTGAAGTCCTCCGGACGACGCGACGTCGCACCTGTCGCAAGTGATGACGCACGCACACCGATTACACACTGTCACCGCTGCAAATTCGTAAATTTTGAAATGACTTTCAACGAATTCTTGTTATCTAATATTGTTCACAGTTCACTTATATTATCGTCTAGAATTGGTTTCTTGTTCAAATATGGTTGCATTTACGTTACAACATATACTGATCACTTTTTCTATAAGAAAACGACAGGTTTTATATTTTAATTTGTGTTAAAACGCGGAGATCACATGAAAGCTGACCGGCAACGGCTACCGCGTCCCGCGCACCCCGTAAGAGTGTATTCTTAAATTTTTATTACTATACTAATCTATACTAATATTATAAAGCTGAAGAGTTTGTTTGTTTGACTGTTTGTTTGTTTGAACGCGCTAATCTCAGGAACTACTGGTTCGATTTGAAAAATTCTTTCAGTGATAGAGAGCTCATTTATCGAGAAAGGCTATAGGCTATATATCATCACGCTACAAGCAATAGAAGCGGAGCAGCAATGAAGAATGTTTCAAAATCCGGGGGGAAATTTTCTTACTTGGAGATTCCGCTGCGTACGCTGCGTAAACGATTAAAGTTTCGCAAAAGTCATGTATGAGAGTATTGTTACCCTTTTAAAGGTCTACAAAAAAGTCCGCGACAGCATATGTCATCTTTTAAGGTTAGCTCCCTATAACATATTTTTTGCTAAAAAAAATTTCTTAAATAATGCATCATTCAATTTAAACGAATATCTTATGAGATATCGCAGTTTTAATTAACCTATATAAACGAAGTAGCGGGTTAAAGAGAGCGTTAGGCCAAAGTAACTATTCTACGCGGACGAAGTCGCACGCAAAAGCTAATGAATTTATATATATGTATCTACAAATACAAAAGTATAATCATAAATATTAGAATTTGCTATTGGGCGCCAAAGTAGAAGTCACTAGATTAATTTCAGGCTAGATGGCGCTGTGTGAATGTCCGAGGATACAAATTATATTATATAATAGTTGAGTTAAAGATACGAAACAAACAGAACAACCGAGCACCTAAAATAAACTATTTCGGCTTCAAGGAAATCCGGTCTTAATTGTTTTGTAGCAGACGTGGGCATCCAATTAATTAGTAATCTGCTTATTCTGATATCTAAATATAGTGCTTACAAAATAATAGCGCATTGTAGTGTTACACTTATAATTTGAAGAGCTTCTTCAAGTGAATAAAATAGGTGACCATTTAAAATATTTTTGTTTAACAACCCGACGCTATCGACATATTATGTTTATTAAGAAACACAACTATTTTATATAAATATAAATAATTAATGGTAAACGTACTACCACTACGATTTTCGAAGGCTCCTGTCGACTTTTTTGCGATGCCATCATCTGTTTCTTTTAGGATATCACCTACCCCTTTCGAGCAAAACAGAGTTATTTAAGAAGATTCGTGTATTATGAAGTTTTCCACAAACAAAATTTCATATAACCTCATTATGGTAAAAATACTCCATTTTAATTCGAGTTTCTTGCCGATTTCTTTCCACCTTGAATTGTGAGGAATACTTGTTCCGAACCAGTGCGGCAGTTTCCGCTTGCTATATAAGTGACTTCCTAGGGTCTAAATTCAATACATAATTTTTGACTTTATCGCTATAAACTTTGGTTTGTGATATGAACAGAGTGCAAGAGTTATTTGAAAATGAAAAGTGTTTATTCAGTTTAGGTCCTTACAGAACACTTATGAATGTCATATTCTGCATTTAATTCATTGGTAACATTTTTTTAAAACGAATGGCTACTTTACCTCACAAGTATTGAATGAAATATTTTAAAACCTTTAGCCTACACAATTTGAGACAATAAACTAAAGGAATCCTGCACATGACCTTTGGCTGTTTTGTTTATATAGTATCTCAATAGAAGGCAATTGCCTTATGTAAGTAAATACCAAGGTCTCTTCGAGCCTGCCTCTAACGTGTTCTGCAGTTAATTATGCCTCACAAAGTCTTTGCAGCGAGCCTCCTATATACATACTCGTATTATCATCCCAATAGGATTAACGTGTTACTCGATTGTTAACTTAGATAATGAAAATAAGTAATGCAAAAAAGTTAGGCACGTAAGTTTGAATATTGAAATTGAGATTTACACAACCAAGATTAAGATTCAATTGCTATGGAGCTCAGAAGCCGTGTAATAGTTTTCGTATATTTTGGAACAATTTTGCTTAAGTCATCAAACAATTTTTTTTATTAAAATTAATAAATATCCATTGACATTTACACGGTGCTATTTTGCCCTTATAAAAGCAAAATTACAATAACAGTGTTAGAAATTGATAAATTTACTTACCCAGACCAATACAAAAAAACATGTGCATGCAAAAATCACTGGATCAATGGATATATTAGCTAATTTCTAAACCATTACTTATACTTTACGTATCTTCAACCTGTACTGCATTTTTCCATACTATTTTTTTTTTTTGCGTAACGTGGTGAATAAATTAATAAGAAATGCGGTGCCCTATACGTGCATATTAAGAAAAACTCAAGAGTGTTTCTTTAATATTTTACTCGACCTTTTGACAATACGCGTAGCAGCGAATTGAGAATGTTATCCGCAGTTATGAGAACTCGAATTTGAATTACAAAGCGAGCCACGTCACCACTTTCGTATACAATTCTTGCTTCATATTACAGTAGGGTCGCGAAATCACATTCACTGTGTGGACGGTATTTAAAAGTAGACTCAAAATTAAAATTACTTTTACTGATTGGCAATTTTAATATAAAGGCTGTATGGTATATCTATGAAAGTATTTCCTTTGTAAACAAAACAATCAGATGTTGTATGACTAACAAACAAAATAAAAAAGGTTTACGTGTTAGTCCTAGTCCTATTGATGAAACCTACGAGCCTGTACTATAAACATCAGCGCAATATCTATACTAATATTATAAAGCTGAAGAGTTTGTTTGTTTGACTGTTTGTTTGTTTGAACGCGCTGATCTCAGGAACTACTGGACCGATTTGAAAAATTCTTTCAGTGTTAGATAGCTCATTTATCGAGGAAGGCTATAGGCTATATATCATCACGCTACAAGTAATAGAAGCGGAGCAGCAATGAAGAATGTTACAAAATCCGGGGGGAAATTTTCTTACTTGGAGATTCCGCTGCGTACGCTGCGTAAACGGTTAAAGTTTCGCAAAAGTCATGTATGAGAGTATTGCTACCCTTTTAAAGGTCTAAAAAAAAGTCCGCGACAGCATATGTATATATTTTAAGGTTAGCTCACCATAATATTTTTTCTAAACATTTTTTCTAAAATAATGCATCATTTTGCGAAGCTATTTTCGTAAATATGATATCAATCCTTATCCAAATAAATACATTATTTATTACAAGTATTTCATTTTAAACAAAATTGCCCTTTACATCATTCAATTTAAATGAATATCTTATGAGATATCGCAGTTTTAATTAACCTATATAAACGAAGTAGCGGGTTAAAGAGAGCGTTAGGCCAAAGTAACTATTCCACGCGGACGAAGTCGCACGCAAAAGCTAGTACAATTATAAAATAATAACAAGGTGAGATTCGGTTATTATGTACAACAATGACGGTACAGTACCTATATGTATGATGTCTTCTGAAAAACTGACACATTGAAAATATTTATAGTAATTGCATTCTTTACCCGAGGTCTCTCTTTGGGATAAAATCAGGAATCTTTTATTCATTAAAGAAAACTATTTACCGATAGCTCGCTGGATCACAATGTTTGTTGATAGCAGTGAGAGAATGCTTGAGAATCTACACGGCTTCATCAGGCCATTACGTATGCCGGTGTGGTATTCGCACACGCTGCGCCCAAACACGTCCATAGGCTACAAGTCATTCAGAACAAGTTCATGCGTAGGGCCACGGGAGCGCCGTGGTAACCTCGCGCGCGTGAACGTCGGGACGTGCTAGACGATCCTACCACGTCGCCGCCGCATCAGCGGCCAAAATAGCTAAATCACTAAAATTACACTCCACAACCGACAACCGAGATTCGCCCCGCCGGCGGGGGCTATCGTCGCGTGTCCCTGTAGGTTCGCACAGTCCCTATTCGCGTAACCGGCATGTGCCGGGCCGCTTTTCTCCCCAAACATATGTTAGGCTACCAAGCCGAGGTTCGAGTCCCGTTCGGGACGCCCTTAGGCTCGTTGTGTAAATATTAAGGCTGAGAGCCATCTGCGCTCGCCACTTGCCCGGTGAAGCTGTAAAGCCATCTGCCGTCAACAGCAATAGTCAGTTCGAAAAAAAGCCTAGCGAAATGTTGGTGAGAATAGATAAAGCGACCAGAATATCCGAGTCAAAATGGGACATAATATGTCCAGAAGTGGACTGCGATAGATCAAAGAGAGAGAGAGAGACCGAAACTCCAGACTGGATAACATCTACCAACACTGCCAATTATTATATTATAACGTTATTACGAGTATAACAAAGACTACACCGTTTATAGTAAACAAGGTTAACGCAGATTGAAAAGAAAACATCGCGTAAACAAAGAAGGAAATTCAACAAACAGTGTATTGAGGCTGGAAACTCCTTTGAAACGAACGCTTAACACTTTTTGATCTTTTTATAGAACCAAGTTTGGACGCGCATGCCTCTTGAATATTTCCGTTCGCTTGAGACGGCGGGAAATTGCCGAGTCTACACTGTCCTTGGGAGGGGAAACATTTTGAGAGCTTTAAACAGGGGGCGAATAACTGTTTAACATTTTTGTTAAAAATGCCCCTTTAAGTAGAAAATTGGAATTTTTGTTTACAAGCCATAATATTATTTGACAACCCGTGTGGTGTAATGGCTGAGAACTTAGTAATCAAATTAGAGATTCTGGGTTAGATACCTGATATATACATGACCTGAGGAAGACCTTCGAATTGCGCATAAAATTCTACCAATACAACTTAGTCCATGTTTCAACACATGGTTCGAACACTGTTTCTTCCTTGCTCACTACACCTTCCTACTCCTCGTTCCTGGTATTTTATTTCAATTACCAACCAAACAGAGCAAATGTCTATATTTAACTGTCCAAACACGGAGATTGATTGCAAACATTCCAAACTCCCATCTGTTATTTGTCATTCAAACAAACAAGTTTGATGTCGTCAAATCATCAGCTAATGAGAACGCTGTTTGTTTGTTTACGATTACAGCGAATGGATTAGAATTATTAGTATTATTAAATACTAGCTGTGCCTGCGGTGTCGTCTGCGTCGAAAAGTAGCTGAGATTACTTTCATATCACCTGAAGCTGGTTAAGGTAGTGAAGTTCCCATCAAACTCAACCCAGCTGTTCCAGACATGTTCAATTACATATATTTGTGTAGATACATTTAATAACGATGATGGGCTAGGTTCGACGCGATGTTATACGAAAGTGTTTCAAAATGAATTATAAATTGTTTGTTCCATTTGAAACATTTCTAATATTATAGTAAAATTTTAGTTTACAGGGTCCTTGCATTGTAATGGATGTATTGTGATCATGATTTTTCTCCGTGGCGTAGGTCTTAACGTTAGGTATTCATTCGTATGCTGATGCTGGAAACACATTCAAAATAATCTCGGTTGAAGTACTTTCAACTGTGATTTCGGAGATTCATCTGCACGGTCTTGGGTTTGAATTTCACACGAAGCAATCTGGCGTCATCATAAGGAAATTGATGAATCATTTGACGACGAGGTTTGATCTCCGGGCAGTACAAACATTTGTGTACATAAACATGTCTGTTTGTAATTATTTGGGTGTTTAATTACAAAAAATATATATGTTTATCCGTTGTTTAGTACCCATAAAACAGGCTTCACGCTTAACTTGGGGCTAGATGGCGCTGTGTGAATGTCAGTGGATATTTATTTTGTTTGAAATTGTGTGGGAATTGGGAGTTATTACACAAAATAAATAAATAACAGCACTTCAGATCGCGAAAGATAATGATAGCATTTTGATACCGGGGTTCGTTTCAGACTGACCATACCTACTCGAATGCAAATAAAATTAGTACAAAGCTAATTCTAAAACTTCTCAAAGGAACAACCATGGCTCTTGTCAATCTTCAAAAGAGAAAATGTAAATGTTTACTAGTTCATTACGTTGGGAGACATGCCGCTGTGTATCCACGACTCATTCAATTTAATAAATTTATCCAAAAATAAGCCGTGTAGGGCTTTTTATGTCAAAACATTTTGGATTTCCTTTGCACGTGCATAAGCTTCTGATAATAGGGTTGTTTGCATTTAGAAAGACTATTTAAAGTTGGCTATTTAAGTTTGTTTTTTTTAAGAATTATATTTTTAAAGATGGTTTTTCAGTTATTATTTATTTTGTAGTCCGAGGGAGATAACGGGCCTTGTTGCACACTAATGACATACCAATTTATCTGATTATCTCACAACATGTAGCAGAGTTTACTTATGTATCTTTAAATTTTTCAGCAAAATACTATGATTATGAAAACTTCGATAATGGGAAAACTTTAATTCAAACAAACGTGCTAGAAATAGAGTAAACTTGCCTTTTCAACTTTACAAGGATATTGAATACATCCGAGCCCTTTAAAGGTAAGTTTCGGTGGGACGTTTCGCAAACAGTTTGGGGTATCAAGGGGTAAGGTGCTCCCATATTGCGTTTGTCTTTTGTGTTCGCGAAGATTAGAGAACCTTTTTGTTTTGGTAATATATGATCTGTTTTTGTTTTATTTAAGAAAGGGAATACTCGTTGGTTAAGAGGATATGTTTTTTGACTTTTGATATTGAAACAACATTGGTTTTCAATATTATTACTTTGTTATTTAACAAATAATATTTTAAGATAAAAACCATGTTTTTTTAGTACGATATAATATGGGTTATAATTTATAACAGGTCCACCGATAAAATAAAGTCACAAACTAAAATTTCATGCTCTCCTTCTTAATTTCTAACTTTCCGCAATATATATATATATATATATATATAGAGGGAAGTTAATTCACGCACCTGAGGTGTTATATAGCAGGATCCTATTATTGCTATGCCATCAACATTGGAAGGTCTGTTGTAGAGCTAATGCAGGGACTTTGAGGACATAGGAGTAATCAATTTGAATTTAGATAACACCGTTCATGTTTTCGATACAAAAAAGAAAATTTTATATATTTGTGTGATTTATTGGTTTGGGAACAGAAATCTAGTTGAGTGACTTTGAACTTGTGAACCAATCCCGCAGTTAGTGTCCCTGTCTCAGCTGCGTTAGTACGGGTAAGACACATTTCATTTCACAAAAAACTTTCATTTCTAGCGTATTTATACATTTTCTTGTTAATAATAATTAATGTTAAAATATACAAATATTATATAAATGATAACAATGGTAGGAGTTAACTATGCCTAATACGAAGGATCTGGTCCATAAAGTGGCTATAGTGCCTATAGTATAAAATAGATTATACCAGATAAAGAATTAAAAATTGGATAAGAAATAACCTAGATATTAACAAATAATAATAATAATTAATCAATACTAACAACTAAAAACTTAAAAATTAAATATACAACTAAAATATAAAAAAAATAACTAAATAAATAATTAAAGAACCCCCTTTGGTAAAGTTCCGAAGACACTGGCAGCGTTACCCCTTTGAATCGCTAAACTAATTCTTTGACCGAGGTAGCTGCCAGATCTTCTGTCTCCAGTAATGTCGACTAATCGTTTGGAAATTTCTTTAAAAAGCCTAATAGCGCTAGGGCCCCACGGACCAAGGGTCTCGACACCATATTAAAAATTATATGTACAATATCAGACGCTCTTATGGTGAAGGAAAACATCGTGAGGAAACCTCTGCGCGCGTACAAAGAGATTTAAACTAAGCCCTATACACCCTTTACGGGTAGGCCTGTGCCCCTCGGTGGGGACGTATAATGAGCTGATCATGATGTCACTATATAAAATATTTTAACTAGGTTTCAATCGCTTTCATATCCATGATTCAAACCACGTTGCATTACCTCGAACGGGAAAACTGGGAACCTATGACTCCTTATTTACATAGCTAGTTAAATAGTAAAGGCCTGTGTCAAAGTTTCACTATGTACGTACACTATGCTTTTTTATAGCTGTGTCAGCTGAGATGTACTTTGTGTGCATTGACATATTTGTCTTTATTGGTTTGGCTGTTTTTTAATATAATTAACCCTGCTTAGATAACAAAATCATCAAAATAGAACTAGTTCTTCCCATTAACTCAGAGAGTTGAAATTTGGTACAGAGTTAGGGTTTCATGGCTACATATAGGGAAAACTATAAAAACTTGGATAATCGAAGATCTGGAGTAGTGCCCCGCCAAGTCGAGCGTGCTAGACCAATACAAACAGACATGTTCATGCACACAAATTTTTGTAGGTAATGTCCGGGGATCGAACCCGGAAACTTGGTATAGTAGCCGACGTCTCGCCAGGACCGCTACCCATTGACGATACAAATTTGCCACTTGGAAAACGGTGATTCAATAACCCGTCGATTGTAGGCTTGATAAAGCCACTAACGTATAAAGAATGTTCAACGGCCAAGTCACACAACATTAACCACAATAATAAAGTAATCGCAGTCTTTGTCTTGATTTCATTACTTTTTAGAGATAATCAAGCAGCTCCATCGAGACTTGGCTAGATTTTTTACAGAATGTTTTTGGTGGGATTTCACTTCTTTTTGTAGAAACTTGAAAGGAATATTGGACGACCCATTGGGTGTAATGGTTGAGACGTCGGCTACTACACCAAGTTTCCGGGTTCGATCCTCGGACATTACCTACAAAAATTTGTGTGCATGAACATGTCTGTTTGTATTGGTCTAGCACGCTCGACTTGGCGGGGGCACTACCGTGCCCCCCGATTTTCAACATTGGATGAAGCGGCCCACTACCATGTTGAATATATATTGTTTAAAGGCGGTATGTCGATCTCTTATAGTTTGGCTGGGCTCTTTTGTTATCTAAGCAGGGTCACCAGGTGCTACAGATCTTCGATTATCCAACGCCATGTGGGGACGGCAGAATGGAATACATGTGTCCCCACCCCTACTCTTCCCGAGGGTGTCGTAGGAGCCGACTAAGGGATCTTATACCGGATGGTGGGCAGCAGCAACAACATCAAACATAATGAAGTCATCGCAGTAAGGAACCTTAGACTTGGCACGTCTTTGTCTTGATTTCATTACTTTTTAGAGATAATCAAGCAGCTCCATCGAGACTTGGCTAGATTTTTTACAGAATGTTTTTGGTGGGATTTTACTTACCCAATCTGTAACCCTACTAAACTGTATAACTAACCCAACCCCTACTATAGTACATATCCGATGTTCAAAATCCTAACGAAAATTTGCTTTGCTTGACTTGTAGCTTAAAAACTGTGCTATTTTTAAGCAGAGTCTTAGTCTTTCACAACTGAATAGGGATCAGCTGTACTATAAAATGGCACAAAATGGCGACCAACTTTTGAAACATTTAATTTTATTACCATAAACCAACTGTATTACTATGAAGAAAGAACTTATACGTATGAGATTAAACATTACTGCGCAAGGTAATTTATGATTTAAAAACATAACGACTGTGTTGTACAAAAACAGCAAACAATCTAAATCAAGAGAATTCGTAAGAATGCAAAAGATAAATGCGAAGTTAACTTGGCTTTTATTTATAAAAGCAAACGAGTGTGTACTTAAGGAGTTGTGTAAACACGTTTGTGGCGTCATCATAAATTGGTTCAATAAGATCGATCGGTACACAGTTCGAGTTTTTGGGTATTCTGCAAAACGAATGATGAAGTAATAAGTCAAGTAAATAAAAACTTGGGAGGCTTTGAGTGTTCGGAACTGGGGCTGATTAAAGGCTGGATTTATAGCGATATAAGAGTTCGATTAAAGGATGCCGTGCAAAATATTGGAAAACTTTTGAATAGTATGCAAAATTTACTTGTTAATTATAAATAAATATCCAGAGACGCTCACACACCGTAATTTAGTCTTAATTTAATAATAAATTTCTACTGACATTCACACAGTGCTATCTAGCCCCAAGTTAAGCGTGAAGCCTGAAGTATGGGTACTAAATAACGAATACACATACTTATATATATTTTTAAATGCATATATATTAAACATAGAAACATCCAGACTGATACAGACAGACATGTTCATGGCAGACATCTCAATCATTACATCAAATGGGTCGTCAAAATTTAAGGAAAGAGCTTGTGCTATGGGTACTTATCATCGTATAAACATACTTACATACATTTTTGGTAATTTATGAAACATTCATACTTATGAAAAACGACATGTTAATATTGCATGATTGCACATAAAGTTAATCTTGGACGAGTTTGAACCAAAAAACGTTTATAAACCTACCCTCATTCTTAGTTAAGGGTAATATATTGTTCCAAAAACACTACAGAAAAGTGAATTTCATAGATAACTGCGGTGGAAACATCAATTTAAGTAGAATCATTTCATTATTTTTGCGCTCGATTAACCATACAGTCTACCGTGTGTTATTTAAGTAGCGGAAAACGTTACTACCATTTATATTTACGGTACAGGAAACTTGGTTAAAGGTTTAAATAAAATTGGTTACTAATTGATAAATACTTAAAATTTATTTGTGTTCCACCTTTCAGTTTTGGTTTCAGAGCTTTTAAAAACAATCAAAATGTGTGGATGTTTTTGTTGTACAAAATTCTTTATAAAAATATTAAGGTTATCACTTTTGGTACTGGTTCCTAAGTCCTCATGAACATAGGCCTCTCATAATTAACGCCAGATATGGAATATCTGGCGTTAATTATGGGAGGCCTATGTTCCTGTGTATCCTCCGTTTGTTCGTATTCATAGTATGTATTTATTTACAAAAAGATCTAAGTTTTTTATATGTAAGTGTACATAGATGGTCGGTAAGACGCTCACCTGATGGTAAATGATACGCCCTACCATTTACTTCAGTTTTAGCATTGAAGATTCTTTACACGCAATTGTACACATTATGTATATAATATTTTACTTGTGTTTATTGTATATAAGTATATTTTTATTTCACACATATACGTCACTCACCCAAGGGTCCCTCCGTAAAACCAGCGCTTCGACGGATATTATGCCGTCTAAGCTTATGCTGAGGTGGGACCTATTTGGCTATCAACACTAGCTCGTAAGTTCTTAGATTAATTATAATGTACCTGTTTTTTTCCCTTGTGTTTTCCATTATTGTTTTATCTTTTATTATGCCTGTTTTTTGTTGTTTGTCGATATATTTTTTTGTGTTGCTTA
Source organism: Leucinodes orbonalis (assembly GCA_019425675.1). NCBI lineage: Eukaryota > Metazoa > Arthropoda > Insecta > Lepidoptera > Crambidae > Leucinodes > Leucinodes orbonalis. Next base: position 2,451 of record PQWD01013865.1, on the reverse strand, counting down.
AGCCAATAAACGTTTTTCTATCTTCTATCTTCTACCATGACAGAGCGGCTTGAAGGAGTCCAACAACTGATATACAGTTATTATCCTCCATCAATGCGCACCGATGTTACGTAGCCGTAATCTCACTAGCTACAGTGCCCTCATCCCGAAACACAAAAAAAACGCAACACTGCTATTTCACGGGTCGATATCTGGCACTGCGGTGGTACTACCTACCAAGATGACTCAATACAAAGTGTACCACCTACTAGTATGACATATCTTTATCAAGACTTTTAACGTATTGTCCGGTAACGAGTACTTTAGTAAAAGCATCACTCACCATTACATAGTATTGCGAAAATTAGTGTTATATGAAAGCACTTTTTATTTCTGTAACAATGTTCCGATTTTGAAGAAATTATAAATTTTAATTAGTAAAGCATTTGATAAACGTTATCTTGGCGCTCAACATAATCCACCAACGCTTGTATTCAAATACATGTTAGTCGCACAAAATGATGAATGTGGAATTGTTCCTACACAATCCTTTTGGTTAAATGTAAGTGTACGAGTGTGTTACACCAGAAATCTTGTGTGTGTACTAAATGGTAGACATACTTGTAACACTTGCCAGTTAGTTATGGATACGACCTGCAGACCTTCAGAAAAGAGCTTACTCTTGCTTAAAAAAGCCGGCAACGCATCTTGAAGCTCCTCTGGTATTGCAAATGTCCATGGGCGGCAGTATTCACTTTCCATCAGAGATCTGTCTGCTCGTTTGCCCCTCTATTATAAAAAACAAACAATTTTAGACTCCATTGAGTTGAGTTGAGTTCCTGGGTTATATGATCAGCACGATCAGTATACAATGCTTTGTGAATATATACTTCTAGAGAAGATCAGCGTAGGGATGTCTAGGGACAACCCTAGTTTCATTGATGAATATTTCGGTGTCATTGTTTGCTGCCTTAATTTTTGTGAGTATGTTACAATGTTTGTGTGTGTTTGTTTTATTTTAACAATTTACTTATTATATACTGCACCGAATGCGTTGCCAACGTTAAAAAACACAATTCTACGTAGAATTCATATTACTTAAATATTTATTAGTACAATCTGAACAAAATAATATTATAAAATAAAGCTGCCAGTATCAGTTCTTTCTTGATTTCCAGGAATAGCAATCTCAAATAAATCAGCATGACTTTTCGTAGAGTAACAGGTTTATACAAGGTTTATAAAAAGCTATGGTTAAAGTTCACCAGTAAAGTACTGCATCATGGTCGAAGTTTTAATGCTCCAAACTGAACTATAGTGTTTCAACAAAATGGGAAGTTGCTCGGATCAAGTTTTAAATTTAGAATTTTGTGTGTTGTTAGGATAAGAGCTAGTTATCATTTAGACTGACAAATGTACCAAAGTATTTTCTTTTGTGACCTGTTTTTAAATGGTACTTTTACTCGAAAAATATTGATATGCACAAACATTAAAAAACAGTGGACTGACAAGCGTTGGACATATTTCCTAAGTAATATAAGAAGTAGCGTCTAAAAAAAGAGTTCCCCCGCAACGCCCTAAGCCGAGGTTCGAGTCCCGTTCGGGGACGCCCTTGTGTAAATTTTAAGGCTGAGAGCCCTCTGCGCTCTACTTGCCCGGTGAAGCTGTAAAGGCATCTGCGGCCAACAGCAGTAGTCAGTTCGAAAAAAAAAAAGTCTAAAAAATGAGCGTATTTCCATTAAAAGAAACCGGCAGCGTATTTCTATATGGTGTCCAAATCCCTATACGGATAGGCTCGTGCCCATCGGTGAGGACGTTAATGAACTGCTGTGAGTACCACGTAGTGCGTAGATGTGGTATTTAATCTATTTAAAAATCATGATTTCGTGAGTTGGCACAGCCTAACTTTTTCAAACAAGATGAATAACAATTAAGCGTAAACTTCTTATACAGTTCGTAACTCCGAATTTCACGGTTCAGAAACTATAAAAGAAGCAAATTTCTTGTGTAAGTAATTAAGGGCGTACATTAATTTATTTGAAAGAGTGCGAAGTTGTTCAACAGAGAGCTTTTTTCGCTTCCATTTAGTTTTAGCGTTGTTTTAACATTGATCACAAAAATACATGTACTGTAATCTTTTCGTTTTTTGTTCCATTCTAATAAATTCAGGTTTCTCTGAGCCTACGGCTGTAGTCAGTGTGATCGCAGTAAAGTAGTAAGTCACGACGTAAATTGGTATCACAAATCATTAATCCATTTGGTGTTTATAGAGGACCAATTTTATGTGGAAAGAGACGACTGGGTATCAAGGTTTGCCACAGAATAAAAACTTAAAAATATGTATTGACGTCGATAGCGCAATGGGTACAAGTTTGGATGTTAGATAGATAGATATTTGCATACAAATTATACTGATGCAAATCTTCATAAAACAGCACACTCGTAGCTCTTTTAAGTGACAAGTGTTAATGA